>JAPMOR010084006.1:0-11234 GCA_026543865.1 Argiope aurantia | reverse complement strand
AGAATTCTATTACAAAAGCAAGCGATTTTTATTAAAATTTGTTAAACAGCACATGTCAATTTTATTAACGCAAACGATGTTGCATATATTTACCATGTCTTTGACAGTAAAATTTGTATTATTGTTTTGATAAAAATATAATTTGTTCTTCGTCTTTATACTGTGTTATTTTAATTTTCTTATTTTTACAACAAACGCTTACTTATTATAGTTATTTCTGTTTTCATCCAAAAATTGTTTTTAATGTAATCGCAATATTTTTTCAGTTATGGGAAGAGGCAAAATATTATGTGAAAAAGGACTTGGTAAAATTCCTAGTTTCAAAGATTGAGATTTGTCTTCTAGAGAAATTGCTAAACGATTAAGACACTCAAAAAATGTGGTGAATAACATTTTGAAATAACTTGAGCGCTGTGCTATATACGAGTATGCGCGATTTGGCGTCTCTGCCTAATCGATCAAAAAAGAGCCAAAATTAATCGCATACTTTCTCAACACCAATATCCTTCTCAATTTTTTTAAAAAAAGAATTGTAGCTCTCTTATTTGAGTAGACTTGTTCGTAGTGTATTTTTTTAAATCTTCACATGTAAAATCTATAAAAATGAGAAAATAGCCTCTATTAGCAAAACTACAAATGGTTAATCGTATAGATTGATCAAAACAGCATATTGCCCTTGGAAACAATGCAATGACGTAATTTTTTCAGATGAAAAGAAAATTAATTTGGAAGGGCTTGGTGGCTTCCGGTGTTATTACCATACTTTGCATCGTGAAAGAACAGTGTTTTCTAAACACCAAATCAGGGGTGGTAGTGTTATTGTTTGGAGAGAATTTGCTCGTAAAGGAACATCCGAAAGCCCTTTTGAAACCAAAAACTGGCTCTGAATGATATCAAAACATGCTGGCTAAAAGTTTTTAACCACACGCTCTTGCCATTAAAGGTGTGTATTATATTTTCCAACAACTTAATACCTCTATCCATGTATCATCATTAACAAAGTCATGGTTTTAATCAAATAAAATAAAATTATTAGACTGGCCATCAAAAAGCGTCAATATGTACCCACGGAAAATTTGTCTGGCTTAATGTCTCGTGATATTTATGCAGGCGGCCTTTGTTATGCCTATATATATATGAGTTATAGTAGGTGATCGAAAATTCAATACATTTGAGTTAAATAATCTCAGCTGCAGCCAGCAGGATTAAATGCTTTGATAAGAATGCTTTATTATTTATGTTATGGATTATTAGGTGGTGATGTTAAAAATATTTTAATTAAATTTTAAAAGATGAAGTAAATTATTTCACACTTGGAAATAATGTTTAATAATTGAATTTTGGAATCTGTTAAGCATCGTTAGGACATGTTTTTCTGTAACAGACAAACATTTTCTATCCAAGCATTATGGCAACATTCAATTGAAGGATATGAGCTTTTATGTTTGCCATGCGACTATTATATCACGTGAGTGTATTCCATTAACCAAATTACTTATTGATCCACATTTGCAGAACTATCATTTTTGCCTTTTCATATTTACTTTTGAACGATTTCACAAATGATTAATAACATTATTTACTTTTGTATATTTTTACTCTTATATATAGAAGTTTTGGGTTTAAAAAATGTAAAAATTAAATTTAAAATTACAACTTCAATATTTTTTTTTCTGAAATCATGAGACAAATTTACATAGAATTATCGACTTCTTTTGTTCGTAAACTAAAGAAAAAACAATCATTCTAAAGAATCATCAACCATTTTTTTAAATTAAAACGGTTATTTTTGTAAATAAAATTTTAAAATATTGTTTATTAATATATTTTTATGCATTGTATTTTTTACTAAGTAGAATAGCACTGAAAATAAGAAATGAAATTTTTAATTATTAGAAATTATTAGATTTAATTATTAGATTTTTAATTATTTAATTATAAGAAATGAAATTTTTAATTATTATATTCATTGGTAGTTTCAAATTATCACAAAATTTAATTATTTATTGTTTTATTCTAGGGACAATTACAATTTGAATTCCTTTGTTTTGGTTGTGAGAGGAATTTTGCAGTTACAGACGCATAAAAATGTTTGTATGTTTTGTATATAAGAGAGTTCATTCAAATGATATGGGATTATCAATTGAACGTTAGGCCTAAACTTGTAATCTTTTTTTTTTCTTTTCAAATAAAGAAAAAGAACATATGAAAAATCATGTTTGCTTATGTATCTGAACTTGCAGGATGATTTTTCTAGTTTTGCATTTGCATATATTTTGTTCTCGAGCGATATATTTGGTGATTTTATTTTGTTTAGAAAGTTACGTTGTATTATTCTGCAGCGTTGTTTTCAAAGTTATAAACATCATAATTTGTAAAAATGAAAATATTAGTGAGTTGTTTGGATTTTTATAGTTCAAGAGATATGGCGTTCAACGCCATAGCTCTTCAAATCATAAATATATTATCATAATCATAAATATCATAGCTCTTCAAATCTAAAATACAACAAATTTTAAATGAGTGGATAAAACTTAATGAACTTTAAAAAGAAAAAAATATGTGCATGAAGTATTTTATCAAACAAAGGGTTACATTGGAATCCAAAACATTTGGAAAACTTTCAAACGTTGTGTTATCCTGTGTACAGGAAACTTTCAAACTGAACCCGTTTTTCAATATAAATATAAATGGAATCATCACCTTACCAGGACATTTTCTTTATAATCATTGATTCAAATTATATAATCATTTTGATGCAATAGTTTATCATTTTACGTGCTTCTTTTATCATCTATGCATGTGGGAGAGGGATAAGTTTAATTTTACTTTATCAAAAACATATGGACAAAATAATGAGTCGAAAGTATAAGAAGTGTTACAACTTTTGTTAATCGAAGAGGCTATAGTATCTTAAGAATCATCTGAGAAAAAATCTTGTCTAAAGATAAAAGGGGACATGGTAGGTTGCTTCGCGAGGAACCTATTCATATTTGTATTACTCTAAGAGAAATTCTAGTGAAAACTCCAGTATCCAGCCTGACAACTGAGAGCAATTCATAACCGTCCATAATCTTCCTCTATCTTATATCTTTCAAACATACAATTACTTACCCACTAGAATAATAGGTGAATTTTTTCACCTTTATGTTTATTTTGTTTTTATTATTTCCTTTCATAGCATACTATAACAGAGAATTTCCGAGCTTAGGAAGGAAAACGATAAATCGAGCCAAAGTTTGGAACCACTCAACTATACAAGTTTAACTCATGAATAACTAATCAAATCTGTAGCATTCTGTTAAAATTGTGTCACTGCACTAAAGTTTCTCGTATAATATTTTTGATACTTTGACACTTACAGTAGCTATCCGAAGGATCAGGCACACACCTGATGATGAATAAGCAATTTTTCTGGGTGTGTTCCCTTCCGCGATTGATTACATCAGGTTAAACGCACCGCATAACACAATTTCGTAAGTGGAAAATTAGTAAACCTTTGCAGCAGATAATTAGAAGCTACTTATGGCTTTTTGGTGTTAACGAGCTTGAAAACTTAGCACTATAATTTTCAACCTCAGTATGCGGAATTATATTTCTTCTTTGACTAATGTATTATTAAATTCACATTTCACGAGAAATTCGAATTAAAACCATAAAAAGAATTTGACACACACATTAACTTATTCTACTGAAGGGTTATATATAGGCGAGGCACTTCTTTTTTAATTGTAGATATAACGTAGACCATTAAAATCGTGGTGCAAATTCTTGCTTTGATAGAAGTCTCGCACTTGCTGTATTACCTGATAAATAAAAACCATATGGATATTTGCAGCAATTGTTAAAGATTAAAAGTAAAGGTCCACTGATTATTTGCTGAAATATAATACAAGAGAGAGAGAGAATTAATTGTATTTCAAAATTTTACTATGTAGATTATATCGACTATGTTCTAAACTGTACTTCTCAGAATAAAAATGTTTTCTGCTTTATTTGTTATAATTGAACACATCGAATTCATTTTCAAAATTTTGACCATTTAGTAACACTTCTTCAGCTTCTTGCAATATTTAAAATTTTCGGTCACATCCGTTTTGAACTCTAAGCGTGATAACAAAGCATTAGTAGCTTAAATTGCCTTGTAAGACTAATGTGTTTTGCAATACCTGACATCTATAAGAAGAAATTAAGAACAACAAAGCAATTAAATACAGATAAGTTTGAGCTCAGAAATTTCTTATTATGTTACTCATTAATCCCACTGGAGGGGGGGGGGGATTGGCACCTCGTAATTGCGGATGAGATGCTTCTGATATGGTGGTTGGTTCTCACCCATTTGTAGGTGCGCGAAAAGGTGGGAGTTTGGCTCTTCCCGTCGATGACCCTTCCTTATGGAAGGGTTGTACCGTGGCCGGTAAAGGTTCTTAGGACTCAACCACTGTTCCCGCTAGTGTTGCTATTGTAGTGGTCCGGTCATTCAAGTTTTTTCGTGGGCGTTCCGGCGAGACGAAGTAGCTAGTTTGGGGTTTCGATACTCATTACTCGATGTAGTATTGATGTATGATGTTTAGAACAAAGTATTAAATCACTATTTATGAAATATAAAGAATTTATTTTCCACTTTAGTATTTCAAAAAATTTTCTTATTATATTTAATATCGAGGATGCTTTTATTATATTATTTTATTCTTTTTATTGACAGAAAAAGGAAGAAGTTTAACTTTTTTCATAGAATACTAAGAAAAATATCAGATACAAATATTTTCGGGATAATTTATTTCGGTGAAAAGTTTTCAGAAATCTTTGTTTTATCCGAGGGTAAATTAAAGCATTTGAAACATAATCATTTAAGTGCATCGCATTTCAGTTAATTCTCCAAAAATTCAATCCTTTCATTCGATATTTTGGTCAGAATATCCATATTAATTGTGCTTTTATTATGTCTTTACCCGTTTCTTCCGGGCATATTCAATATCAAAAAATGAGAAAATCTTACATATAATAGTTAGGGGAAATTAAATGGTATTATCCATATTTGATATCAAAAACATATCATATAGAAAATCTGTAATTTTTTCCATGTAAGTAGAATATTTCATACCCTATTTAAAAAAAAAGCATTTATTTTCAATATTTATAATTTTTCATTCATTACTTATATATAAAAATTCAATATATAACAATTTATACGCATTTTATTGCTGCTAAATAATAAATATGTTATTTGCCGATACGATGAAGGAAAAGTTTTACCTGAATTATAGAGCGATGAATGTGTCATTGAGATAATGACTAAAACTAATTCCATAATCTCTATTTTTCTTATGTGAGATTTATCTTAATCCGTCTGACTTCCTTAACTGCCCTTTATGGTTTCGTCTGCTTAATAATTTAGAATTTATCTCTTTGGTTACATTTCAATTTAATATATTGGAATTGGCTTTGAGCTTAATTTTTAAAGTTATTTATTGTATGCTTTTTAATACTTCCACTGTCATAATTTATGTCCATGATTTGAATTGAATTATCTATCTAATAAGATGACTTCCATATTTACTGTCTATTAATTATAGTAGAGAATAAATCATCTAGGTAGTTAAAAATGTGAATTATTTTGATAATAGACGTGAAATACAAATAAAGTACGTGGAAGTAAAAGTGCTGATATTAACCCATTCCCAACAATTTTTGTCTTGAAATATTTCACATCAAGTTTTAGTTGCAGCATAAAGCAATGAATTAAAATCATATTACATCATAATCACGTGAATTACACATACTTCTAAACATGTAACGAAATGATAAAAAAAATAAGATAAAACATGCATGAGCTTGTCATGTAACACCTTACGTGTGTTATGATGCCTCATTTGTATTTTATGGCGATTATATCAGTATACAAATTGTTTTGTTCTGCAGATTTTACCTGTTTTATTTCAAAAAAAAAAAAAAAAAAGAAAGACGAATGCAACTCTAAAACTCTCCAAGTTTATTGCTAATTGTTCTTAAAACTTGAATTATGAAAACATTTAAATACTTCCTCAAATTGTTCACAGTGTTCTTTTATGCAAATTTTTTCAAACATATTTTTATTCATATTAACTTATTATTCTTTGAAAGAAATGTGTGTAATACTTAATTTGAACTTACTAAAATTAATAAATGGAAAGTAAATTCAAAAAATAACATTGCAATTTCGATTAGATTGTTCCTAATATTATTAAATATTCTAATGCAAATAGGAAACATCATAAAATAAATTGGACAAAATTGAAGAACCAGGGAAAAAATGTACAATCTATTAAAATTTCTAAAGTAAAAGCGAAAATTATATTATCGAAGAAATTATGAAGGGAAAAATAAGAAAGAATTTCAATCAGTAAAATATAAAAGCATTTCCTATTGCATATTTCTCAGAAGACGAAGGGACATAATATTGAGCCTCAGCTTAAAACAAAAGCAGTTTGATGTTGATAGATTTCACAGTTACATGAATCAGATGACACAGGCATCTCTTGGATTGACTTCATTGAAATGCATAATTTAGAAAAGTTTTAGTTGTTACAGTTTTTGCATATCATCTTTAAATTATTCAAAGATTCAGAAACCTGCTGAAATTCGTTCTACATATGATCATAACCTTCTATTTAACTGATGAAATATTAACGTCCTATAAGGGGAAAAGTAATTCCGAAATTCTTGTCCTTTCATCATTCTGCATGAGAGAACTGAAATTGCTGTTGACCAATATACGCTTACAAGCTATATTCAGCCTCAGCGTTATCATCTTCTCTTCTAAAGCTAAGTGTTAGGGAAGGAATATAAAAAAAGAAAATGAGGGGATGATGATTGAGGTAAGGCTTACATGAAAGGGCAATTACGTGATGATTTTGGATAAGTTCAAAGCCTTGAAGCTATTCACATGCTGACATGGAGCGCTGTAGTTCAGAGGAAATACATTAAAGCCAACTATGCATGATGCGGGTGATGAAAGGAAATTAATTTAAAAATATTAAAATTATATAATTTTTATTGCATAATTTTGAAAAGTTTGGTTTATTTTGGTAGAGAAAACTTAGTTCTATAATATCTCAGTTTATTTTCTTTCTCAGTAATGTATGATATAATTATTTTTTCATATATATAAGTAATAAAATTCATAGTAATAAAATTGGAATATTTTTGTTTGACTTTACTGTATACATGCGCAATATGGGGAGTTTTGTTTTAAATTTCGTATTATTTTGAAAAAAATATATGTGCATTTTGTTCCTTTTTACTTTTATAGATTTAGTCCAAAATATGACATAGATATACAATTTTAGTATTAATATTAAATAATAAATTTCATTTATAGAGCCTGTTTATATTACTTTCTCTTTTACGTAGTATAGATAAAATATATTAATCTTCTAGAAATTCGAACTCAAGATTTTGACGAATATTCACATTTTAAACCTACTTGAATTGAAAAACACATTCTGTCTGTCTATGACACAGAAAACTCCAAAACTATTTGAGTTAGATGGTTGAAATTTGGTATACGATTTTTGCACCAAATTTGCAGATTTCTGTCAAATTTTGTATAAAATCTATTCAGAGAAATTCTGGATGTCTGGCTGTTCGAATATAACTTAACACAGCAATTACAAAACGAAGCGACCTAGATAGATAAAATAAAGTACACAGATTTAGCATTTATTGTGCAGACATCTGCCAAATTTTGAGACAAATCCAACAATGAATTGACTGTCTGTCGGTATGTATCTTCAGAAACTTGTAAACGCGATAATCCAAGAACGCCATGGCTTAAATATATCAAATTTGGTTTGGGAATTTATGATTTCAAATGCAGGTTTGAATCAAATTTTTATTTCAATCTGCTCAGGAAAACGTGTCTAAAACACAAATTCGATTTTTGGATACTTTTAACTCATGCCAGGGATTTGACGCCAAATAATTCCCCAAGTATGACATAATAGATTCAGTAAAATGCTAAATTCACGCCAGATTTTCGTATTTATTATACGCCAATGTCATGTCATTCTCTGGCATGACGTTTATTAGGGAGTATGCGAGAAAGTTCTGGGGAGACACCTCCAGATCTTTTTTTAATTATTATTTATTTATTTATTTATTTATTACGCTCATATATATATACGTATAATTAGAACGACAGACCGCCAACCTTCTTTGGTCAGTTTTGTCCCTTATTGGTACAAGTACCGGCGTTCAATGATAAAAAAAATATTCTAAATTTCATACGTTAACTTTTTCTATTTTTGAATTAACTTTTTCATCTGCATATAGATGATCAAACAAGTAGACTCCTAGTTAAGAAATTTCGTACAAAATTAAATAGAAATTTATACTTTAAATATATAAACCATATATCAAAACTCATCCACTTAGGCTGTTGTAATTTTAGCCAACGTATTCATAAGCAGGGTGAACGATATGCTTATTTCCCAAATGCTCCTTTTTTTATGGATTCAGGAAGGCTTGAGTTGGGTTGATTTTACAAAATCTTGTGGTTGATGATTTTTGTTGATTACAAGAATTCTCTTTATGCGATTTCATCGGGAAAAAGTAAAAGCCTTCAATAATTTCTTCTAAATGCTATGGCCAGAACGTTCTACTCAATTGATGAAATATTAGAGCCTTAAATGTGGAAAAAACATCAATTTATTACCCTTTTATCTTTCTGCATTAGGAAACTAAAACTGGTGTCAGAATTTCGTTGATCACTATACACTCTCAGGCTATATTTAGTCTGTATATTATCATCTTTTCATCTACGGTGAATAGTGAAGTAAAAAAAAAATAGAAAGGAGATGAGATGATGACATTTGAGACATAAAAGAGCAATAAAGTGACGATTTCGTATGAGTTCAGGGCCTTGGGGCTATTCACGTATTGGCTTAAGACTTGCTACAGTTTGTAAGAAATTTAGTTGAGACATCTATGCATGATGATGAAATTGAGTGAGGATGAAATTGAATTAAGAGACGCGAAGAGATTCATAACTTTTAATACTTGAATTTGGTAATGTGTCATTCATTCTGGAAATAAAAATTCATTTATGGATTTGTATAATTTTTTATTTACTTGTTGCTATAATGTAAAAATACTTTTGCATCAAATAGTTATAAATATTAAAAAATCGTTTTGCTTAATTTATTTGTCTTTTTATATTCTCGCACATAAAGTTACTTGGAAATTTTGTCACAAGAAAATTTGGCTTTGACTATTTGGTGAATTTTCACTTTTCAGATCGCCCGAATAACTCGAAACCTGAACATGGTAGAACAATAAAATTTAATATGCGATCTTTACACCCAAACTGTAAAACATCTTTCTCGTTAACTGCAACATCTGTATAATGATTGACTGTCTATTGCCTTATTTATTTATGGGATCTTTGTACGCGATAACTCAAGAATCCAACAAACGGAATACTGAAATTGAACATATGATCTTTACATCATATATAGAGCTGGCCTCATTTCGAACTGATTTCAACAGGTACTTGGTGTATCTTTATGCATGTGAATACGATAGCTCAAAATAACCAAATAGCATCTGCATGCCTCCGTATTTGGTTTTGATAGCAAAACTGTAGATTTATATTAAATAGTCGGTCATTGAAAAAACGTCTGAACTGTATAGTTTATTCTCTTCATTATTTGATGGAACGCCAACGTCCTGGCCTAGGGGTAGCGCGTCTTTCCCGTGATCTAGGCGTTCCAGGTTCGAGTCCTGGTTCGGGCATGGTTGTTCTCTTTCTGTGAGGTATGTGAATGAGCCCCCCCCCCTGTAAAAAGGGGTTGTGCAAGCGAGTGTGTGTGTGTGCTATCTTTATTTGAGCTAGAAGTCAGACTTCTTCTCTCGGGTGGTCAGGGGTCTTTACCCTCAGAAGCTACTGTGCAAAAATTTAGCTTAAAAATAGTCACACGAAAAAAATGATGGAATTAAACTAAAAACATGCTATATTTTATTAACATATGGGAATGTTGAAGGAAGAATGCTCCTTATGGTTTTATTTTGCTTATGAATGAAGATATAATGTTAAATTAAACCATCGGGAGTGGCATCCCCAAAGCTTTCTCATACACTCTCGATTTTAGAAAAGGTCACGAATATCTCACATAGCATTGACTAACATTATTTTAGAATCTTTGTCATGGTTCTAATATTTTTACTGGATCATTTTTGATTCGATTAATCTCTGACCTACAGTTAATACACAAGTATCCTAAAATCAAATTTGCATTTTGGATCCTATTTCTCCGACCGATTTAATTCAAATCTGATATAGAATTACAATTGTAATTACAAGATCATATCAAATTTCATTTATTTAAATAATTAAGTTCTTCAGTTATTACGTTTACATGCAAAAGTATTGACCAACATACCACCAAACCTTTGACAAATTTTGTTCAAAATTTGATTAGAATCTGTCTTTCTTTTAAATGCTGAGCCTGGGTATATAATTGTGTTTATCTAATCATTTATATTTTGTATTTATTTTATTAGTTATTTGATCAGCTAAATTTCCTTTGAATAGAATTCGTTCAAAATTTGACTGGAATCTATAAATGCGATGAAAAGTCTATAAACCAAATTTCATCCTTCTAGCAATAATCATGTTGGAGTTATCGTATTTACAGACAGCTAGATATAATACAAAAATTGCGTATTTTTCGGACTCAGCATCATCAAGTCTGAGATGTAGAGATCCCTTTACATTGATTAAAATAGAAGCTTAGTTTATACGTTTAAAAATTAATATCATTAAAAAGATAATTTTTTCAATTTTAAAATGATTTTAAAATTATTTTTCTGCTGCAATATTTTTATAAGTTACAGAAAGAAAATGTCAAAATTGATTGATACAGGCTTATTAATTATTATAATACTATTATTTTATCAATGCATTAAAATGAAGCAAAATATTTCCTGGAGATTATTACAAAATCAATTTCATGTAAATATTTCGCCATTTTCATCACAAAATTCCCCTTAAAAATCGCATTCATCTACTACTTGCATGCAACTGCGTGATCATTTGCAATGCATTGACATTCTCCTATTTCTTTCAGTGTTGAAATATGTTTGTTTCCCCATTATTTTTAGACTAAATAATGCGTTACGATTCCAGAAAATTCCTCCAAAAAATCCGAAATAACGAAGTGAACCGATGTTATCACGTAAAGAGGTAGCCCTAA
>JAPMOR010083991.1:0-10661 GCA_026543865.1 Argiope aurantia | reverse complement strand
CTACAGTCTTTAATTCAATTTATAAAAAGACTGCTATAGACAAGTGCAAAAAAATAATATACCTTTATTGTACAGGCTTATAGTTGAGGTCATGTGTTGATTATCATCTATTTAATAACTGTGAATGCATCAACTATTTAACTACGCATAATCAATTGTCTTTCCACAAGGTGCATATTCATTGAATATTTTCTTGAAAATTTTTGTGAAGATTAAAACAATTTTAAATTATTATTAAGCTAATTATCAAACTTTCAGATGCTTCTATTGTTATTGCTTATTAGATAATTATGTGTGGATTTAAAATAATGCTTTACTGATGCTAAGATCGGAATTTATTAATGAGTACTACATTAAAATAATTATTATATGAAATAATTTATAAAACAATACATAAATATATTTAACGTAAATATAATATGCTTGGAAATTTTATATTAATTTACATGAAAAATTATTTAAAAAGTATAACAGAACCATTTTTTTTTATTTTTTAAATCTGGTTCATACAACTCAGTTTTGCATTTGTTGAACCTGCATAGAATTAATGATAGATTTGCAGTTGCAATACAGAAATTTGAGAAAGGATCTTAGAAGCCCTTCAGATAGTAATTAATATTGCACCGATTGTTTTTGAATTGAAATACTGATGCAGAAGAGGGTATAAAGTATGTATTTTAAAACCAGCGGGAGAAGTTACCCAAAAACTACACCCTAATAAAGGTGTTATACAAAGCCTTGCATGGTATTTGCGTACAATAGTTACGAAATATTAGCCTTTGGCGTGAATATAGTATTTTTAATGAATCTTTAGTGTCATCATTAGTCAGTAATTTCGAGATTAAACCTTGGAATGAGAATAATGCAATCCGAAAATCGAATCTGTATTTTAGACGAGTTTTTCGAAGTCAATTGAAACAAAAATTTGTTAAAAATCTTATATTCGAACAACTGGACAGCTTCAGAACGGGTGTTACCCAAAATTTGATAGAAATCTTCAAATTTTGAGTAAAGATCTTATGTCAAGTTTCATCCGTGCAGCTCAAAGCGTTTTTGACTAATCTTTATCACAGGGATATATACGGACATTTTAACAAAAAAGTGTTTTACACAAGGTGGTCTAAAATGAAGAGATTCGTGAATTTTTTGATGATTTCAATACTTTCCTTTTAGTACGCATACAACAACAGAAAAAATGCTAGTGACAAAATATAAATACTTTCTAAATATAATAATAAAATCCATACTTGAATTTTATGTTTGGAATTGATAATTAAAAAGAAAATATTCATACATAACATAACACTGAGTAGAGTGAAATTATTTCTTCATTAATGGATTTGGAAATATTATTATGCAACTAACTAACTGAGAGGATATTACTCTTTTCTCTTATCAATTTCGTGCTCATTTTCTTCATCCTCTTTTATGCGTAGATGCTACATTTCTTCCTGTTTTAAAAAGATGTAAAATTTGCATAATTTACACGTTCCTGCTTATGATCAGGTGTAGTGGAGAGGCTGAATATACGAAATTATTCAGCAAAATAAATATATCCTTTGAAAGATAAAGCTCTTGGCTTTTTCAGTAGCCTAAAGATCGCTAACTTTATGAAAAGTCCTTTAAGGGGCTATACGATCTTTGACAGCTTAAGCAGATCTCGAAAGTTGGTTAAATATGATTCTTCCTCGTAATAAAAAAAACCATTAACCTCAATTGATTTTTTACCACAGTTTTATAAACCTTTATAATTATGAATTTTTAAGTAAGTGAAATAATTTTCATTAATTAAAATATATGTGAAAAAAATATGCTCTGTATAAATTATCGAAAACAGAATTTGCTTGAGCTCTCAATTTTTCAGAAAATAAGCAACTTATATTGACAAATATTACACTAGTTTACCCCCAAATAACATAACTTGATAATCCTTCAAAGTGATAAATATTTAAATGGGTTTAATGACGTTATCTAACTTTTTATGTTGTTAAAACACGATAACACTTTAGAAAAACGTATTATCATATTAGCAAGCATTGAAAAAAAAAACGAATACTTAATAATGATTTCATGTTTCATGATTTTCTTTTTATAGGTGCATAAACATATCTCGAAAATTTCATATTGGTACGATGAACTAATTTTGTTTAATCCAGAGAGCAAGCTTTGAAAAGGTATTATTGAAAAAAAAATTACTTTAAAGTAAACGTTTCTGAATGAAAAGTCTAATGACCTTCACACTTTTGACTCTATCTTTTAAAGTAATTAACACCGAATATGTGCAATACCAAAATCGAATTGAAATCATAATAATTAAAGGTATTTTGGAAATTATTCCGAAAAATTAAAGGTTTGAAGGTCCTATAGCCTCTCAAAAGAATTTTTCATTTCTCGCCACAAAGTCACTGGAGTTGTCAGTCCAGTTATATATATATTTTTTTTCTGAATATAGATTTAAAAATGAAATAGCGGTATTTATATGGATGAATATTTGTATTGAAAGGTTTCCACCGGTTGTGGGTAGGTGTGGGCCGGTTGCATGTGTGGAAATAGTTGTGAAATCGAAATGACTCATAAAAGTCTAACTTAATTACTTAAATGCTGTTGAACGATTGATTTTGCTTATATCTGGAACTCAAAAGAAAATTCCAAAATTTAAACTTCAACCAGTTACATAAAATTTATTTTATTTAACAATAACATAATTAAAAATATTAAAGGAACCTGATATAAATTCTTTGATACTTTGAACTAGAGCTGTGCAGATCTTTAAAATATTTATTGGGCTTTTGGTAATTTTATCTTCCTTATTATCTGGAATTTAATTTATAATATTATCTTTATATTTTAATTTATAAATAAAGTTAAGCTTGAATGTGATTTGAGCTTTTTCTTTGCGGAAAACAGATTGCAGAAACCTAAACAGCAGGTATGATTACGAATACTGAATAAATTTAAGGCAACGATCTGAAACATTGTTTTAACAAGAGGAAATAAATAAGCAGACAACACACGGATATGATGCTATTAGCTTTGGGAAAACTTTCTCGTTCAGGTTTTATAAAACCCCAAGTAAGATTCCTAATAATTTCACCCAAATTTCACTAATTCCTTTTAACATGTGCGGAAAAGTGTTTGTGAACGGAAATTGCACCCCTTGTGGCAGTTAATTACTTCAGATAAACGCTTGTCAGAAACACCTGCTTTTAACCTCGTCGCTAAATCATGAAAAGGAGCCTTTAATTTAATTTCTTTGTTTCATGATATTTAATATATAACAAAGAATTTTGTTTTATCGATTTTCATTAAACTCTATTTTAGTGCATTTTTTGAAAAATAATAAATAAAGCCTTTTTTGAAATAGTTATGTATAATGAAACAGTTTTTTTTTATTGTAAGAAAAATAATTTCGATAAATTATGTAGATTTTCTTGTTTACTTAATATTTTATTAAATAATTCATTCTTTCTACACGTCATGTAAAAATACAGATGCTTTGTACCGTTGCAATTATAGTTAGGAAAAACGAAAAGCATTAGGATATTATTTTAAAAGAGTTTCTCATTTTTTTTATTTTATTACTCTAAATATTTAAGATAATTACTATTTGTTACAAAAATAGATCAAATAGATATTCTTCCTTAATTAAAAATGGTACTCACATAAAATTATGGACAAGGGAAAATAATCTTTTAAAATAATAATAAAATATTTTTTTAAATCTAATTTGCATTAACATTTAAAGAAACAACTAATTTCTTATCATTTTATTTCTTCCATATATTATGCCATCTTAATTTTTTGAACTTTTAATGTATGTCGAATTAATTCCAAATTATATTAATAGATAAAAATAGTTCGTTTTAATTATGATGCTATTTTTGTAATTATTAATCATTAGTATATTTAAAATCAAAATAATTATTAACAATAAAGTAATATTTAATTAATTTAATGCATGAATGCTTGATTTAAAAAAAATTTTGATTAGGAATATTTCTGGGAATGTTTATGAGAAATATGGTAGAACTCTTCAATTATTTGGAAGGTACGTACAATGTGAAAATAGTAGAAGAAAGGCTATAATTAGTAAATCATGTTTTGTGTATTAATACTATTATATAAATTTCTTCTTCCCGTTGTTTTGCCATTTTTCTTTTACTTTAAATGAATAAATTTATCTAACATAAATTAAAGTTAATAAAAACGGTATATTATGATTTTTGTGTTTGTGTGATAAAAGTAGAAACACATATGTTACAATATTTTTTTTTTCAGAAAATGCTGTAAATCTTAAAAGTAGGTTCCTTATTTTGTTTTAACATTTTTGTTATAAAAATATACTATTTTTGAGAAACATTATTTTCCTTTTCTTAGAAAGTCTTGAAGAAAATACTTAAAGTAAATTTAAATTTTATCACCTAGAAAAATTTTCGTAAATGTGTGAGAGGTATTACACGCCAGCTACTTACACTCAGCCTAAATACAGTATTGAACTTCATAAAAAATTCTAGCATTCAGGGTACCAAAAACAAGATTGTCTGGTCTAAAAGACTAACACAATGCGATCAAATTAAAACCATGCAGGGACTTAAAAAAAAAGCAGGAAATATTGCGGAAACTCAAAGAATTGTAGGCTTCATATACGCTACAAGAGGAATTGCTTACAATGACATAAAAAATATTCAAAAAGTTAATGTTCGAAAAAAAGAATCACAAGTCTAAATGTACTTTGAACGCTGACTGGATTAAAAACCACGTGCCCTGCACTTCATAATGGGCTTATTTTATGTTTTCTAATGAGAAACATTTAATTTAGCCTACCCTGATGTATATTAATATCATTAGATTTTGTCTTCATATTGATGAAAAGACTTATTCTACCCGACAGATTGGAGGATAATGTTTTGATTGGCAGTCAGGTCGAAAGAGGAAGAAGTCAAGTGTTCCTGAACAACATGTAGAAACAGACCGACTGTATCCAAATTTTGACTTCATATCTCCTTTAATATGGCGATGATATAATCGGATATGATTTTCCAGCATATGATGCCCAGGCCTGCTGAAAGCGTGAACCTCAATATTTAGATAGCAAATGGGAAGGATTAGTTTTTTCGTTTACAGAGAAATTAACAGTTTGAATACGTAGCTGAGCTTCAAAGACTTTTGAATAATATATGAGAAAAATTTTACCAAACAGAAAATCAAATGTCATAATTTGATTCAGAATCCTTTAATATGATTCAATGCCAAACCAAATCTTATAAATGATCAAAGCCATTGGCGGAACAAGTCTCTATTTAAAATACTTTAAATTGAGTTATTTAAAAGAGTCCTTTGACTTTTTCATAAAGTATGATGTAGTCAAAACTTATTTGTTATTGTTATGGGATTGGGCATTTATGTGTTTATAAATAAGTGTTACTCATGAAATTATTCTGAAATATTCAATGTTCTACATTTATGTAAAACAAAATTATGTTCTACGTTTTTTATATACTGTTCTATGATAAATTAAATCTAGATTTAAGAAATAATAACAAAAGAAAATTATTTCCTATGCTATTAAAATATATATTAAAAAGTATTAATATATCTGGACATAATTTATAGAATAAGAAAACAATAAAAATCACAAGTGCGAAAGAAACTTTGGCATAATCCATCATTAATGTGTTTAGACTATGAATAAAGTATGCATTGTCAGAAATCCTCAAAAAATTTAATGCACTGATATATTATTTTTGGAAGAAATAGTAGTAGTTAGAAACCATTCAAAATTTTAATAAGTTTTCTTACAGCCTATTATGAATCGTTTTTAGCACCATTTTATCATGAAAGTACTGTTTTAGAAATATCTTTAGATATATTAACATGAATTTTGATATGAAATCTTAAAGTACGAATATTTATAAACAAACTAAACTCAGATTATGTATTTGAAAAACACACTGTCTAAATATTTACGAATTTCTAAACATATTCAATTGTTTCAAAATAGATAATTTTTAATTCTTGTCAAAGAAGAAAATGTCTTTTTCCATGATAATATTTGAGTTGAGGACTGAAAATTAATGCATGGTATATATAATACAATAAAACAATAAAAATATGAATTCCTTATGCAATAAAATAGGAATTTGTATTAAAATTGTAATTCCGATTATTTAGCATACTAAAGGTTTACGCCCATAAAAATAAACATATACAGTTTTCATTGGAACTGCAAAACATTAAGCACTTTCATAGAATTATTTTATTGACTGCATTGACAGCTTTTCAGCGTTATGAATATTTTCCCTGCTAAGTGGTATTTTAAAAGATTTGCTTTGATAAATTATCTTGTGTAGTACTTATAATCTTATAAAAATGTTAAAACGCTTATGTAAATTTAAAATTTCAAAATTATGAATAAAATATTTTGTTTAAAATAATAAGCTGTTACTAATACTTTAGAGAACGCATTTTATCATTTTTTTAAAACTATAATATATCATTTCATTTTAATTTCATTCTCAAATTATACAGCCCTCAGTCAATTCTTATCTCCCATTTTGGTCAGAAATTTTGTGCCTCTTTGTTGTAGACATAATTAAATTTGAAAATATATTCCACATGAGGTATGTTGTGTATTGTGGTACAGAAGTACTAATTAGCATTCAATTTTGTATAAATAAATGGATGCATGTATATCAGCTATTTGAAATACAAATATCATCATTAACATACATGATTTAGGAGCCAAGATTACAACAGAAGAAAACAAACGGAAAGATTTGCTAAACATATCGATAGAAATTTTAAATTATATGCTCAGCAGAATGATTTTTCATTTTTAGCTGTGTTTCTAAATATAAAAAATAATGATCATTATGTAATCTGTGACTTTCTTCAGCATTTTACCACACATTTCCTATCTTTCTGCCAACCTTTTGAGAGTTTGGTGGTTTAAATTCTAATTTACAATTCCAAAATATTTTGATTTTATGGCAAAAGGCTTCGCTCCCATACACAGCATTTTCCGTTTATGAAGGTCGGGATAACCTGGTTGGTAGGGCATTGGACTCCCATCTCGTCGGTAGTGAGTTCGAACTCTGCCGGCCAAAGACTCTCAATGTATAAGGTGACTGGTAAACATACAGATCTGTCGTGGTCACAAAGTCCTCCAAGTCCAAACAATAACACTGTGAGTACTGGTTCAGAAGTGGTTTTTCTTTGATCCAGGTCTAAATTACGATATGTGAATGAAATGTATGAATTAAATCCGCCCCGTAAAATGGGTTGTGGTTCATGGGCGACTAAGTCGTACTCTTGGCCCTAGATGGCGATACTGAAACAAAAAATATCAGTTTAAAATCGTTGACTTTATTAGAGGGTTTGTCTATGACAAGTGTCATAAGGAAAAACAACATTTTGCGTTTATTCACATTTTATTCCATTTATTCCATAACTGCATTATATGTTGGAAAATTACTTTTTTGTTTTTGACTATGCACAAATTAATATTCAATTTAGACTACCAGTATTACATTTACAGTCATTAATATTGTCTATTATTTCAATATCAATAAAATAATGTCTATTAGTTCAATATCAATAAGTTTTGAAAGACATTCGTAAATAAATTATGCTTAAATCAAACAGCTGTTACACGTAACAGCTATTTGACATTTGGGAGACCTCCTATAGTTATTTTAGGAAGTAGTAGTTAGAAATCATCATAATTTAGTTCCTTCTTTTGTCCAAGTTGCAAGAAAAGATATCGTAAATCATTGTAGGAGAGACAAATTGGCATAGTTATATTCTCTTCATAATTCAGAGAGCTTCCCAAAAGAACACTTATGAAATATAGGGTATGTTGCAACTGAATTACGCAACTTTTTCACTGTATTAGATGATCCCATTTATTTGATAAAGAGGGACATCCCATCTTAAACCATTCTCTTCTATTCGAGTAAACGGTGCATAAATAGTAGAGATGAATGTAACATTAGCTTTCTATACTATAGATTGATAACAGTCAAGATACAGGATGTTGTTAAATTTACTTGTTTAATTTTGGTATGAAAACTTATTTCGGATTTAAAATTTTTCTTGCGTTTATTGTGTTGATGGAAATGATAGTAAGATACTAGGAGCAGTGTGAACGCACATTTTGAATTGAATGCCTATTTTATTTTAACATGAGATGAAAAGAAGTCAATGATTTGTTTTATAAATGAGAGCTTATTTGCGTTATTATACATATATTTAAAGTTCAACCAATTGCAATTTATAGATATTATTGATCTAGAAATATAAAGTATATTGTATTAAATGTTAAGAGTTTTTGTTTCTTATTACACTGCTGATGTATCATGGTTGAAAAATAAGTATTTATACCTTTTTAAATGAAATAATTGCTGGAAAAGATATGCAATCAATATTAATCTTGTTTCCCTAACCAAGTTTGCGTACTTTTAATTTGGAAGAATTTAGTATAAAAAATTAACTGATGTTATACTGGATATTAGATTTTTTTATTCATATAATTTTTTAATACTTACTTAAATGCTTGCTGGAAAATATGTAATTGAAATATTACTCGCATTAGTGAAACATTTTTATTTATTTTGTTTAAAAATAATTAATATCCAAAAAAATTCCGAATCTGCAGGAATTTCAATTGCATATTCAAAGCCAACCGATTTGCATATTTGATAGCTATAGAAATATATATAAAAATAATTAGCAATTTGATTCCGAAGTAGTTATAGAGATATATCTATTTCGAAATCAACTTATATATATGGTAAAAATATTTAGCAATATATGCCTCTATCTTCTATTTAATTTACATTACTAAAATTCTAGAGGGAGTATTTTTGTCTAAACTTTACCATATAATATCTAATAAAAGCCCTAGCATAAAATTACACACCTAATGTAAGGCCACAAATGCTTTCTAGGATGCTAGAGAATTATAGTTACGAAATATATATATATATCTTTAACGTAAATCTAACCTTTTTGGTGAATCTATTATTTTAAATTTAGCGATATTATCTTGAATTCCTTTTGCGATCAAATGGAAGCAAAATGAGACGCAGAACTATAAATGCAGTCACAGTACAAGAGAATGCTGAATATTTGGAATTTCACTGATTTAAATCATTCCATTTAAGAGTTATTGTTTTTACATTCATGCAAAAATACAATCTGATAGATAGTCTACCCTTTGATAAATTTGATTCAGAATTTTATACGAATCTATATTTTAGATATATGAAAAATGTGCATCATACTTTATTTACTTTCTTTTTTGAGTTTTGGATTTTTATAATATCGAGAGTCGACTTACTATCGAAAAGCCAGACAAACAAATTTCTGAATAGTTTTCGTTCAAATTTTATTAGAAATTTCGTTCAAAATTTATTAGTTTCCGCCGATATGCCAATTTCCATCCATTCAACTGAATGCGTTTTGCGTTTTGAGTTTTTGAGTGCACAGACAGATCTATTAATAACAAAAATGTATTTTTAGAACGTGAAGACGCATCAAAATCTGCGTTCGACTTTTTTTTCAACGATTACTTTTTTACTTCGCAGCAAAGAGTTATGTAAACTTCAAGATTACTTTAAGCATGGGTGCTGTAATCTTTGTTAGTTATGATGTTTTCTTAAATCACTTTGCTATATTTTGTATAAATCTTTGATAATCAGTTGGCAATAACTTAATGTTCCCTTTATTAATTTCATAATTATTGAGGATTTGTAATTAATTGCTAATTTTGGCTCCAATCATACATCAATAAAGACAGGAAACCGCAATTCTAATTTCTCAGATCTCTTTCTTTTTTGCAGTCAATATATCATTTGCATAGTTATAGTACTTAAATGCACCTGCTTAGATCAAAATAAAATTAAAATTCCTTAATTTTAATCAGACACCCCTAATAATTATGAATTATTGTCAAAATCCATCTCAAAAATGCTAGTTTCGAGAGGACTAATTATATTAAAAGTAAAATCATTTGTCGAGATTCGAGAAATCCGTATTTGAGAAAAGAATGCAATCGTTTTTTAAGCAGGGAAAATTCAAATAAAGAGTGCAATTTTTTTCAGTTTAGAGAAGTCTCGTAAAGAATATAGCCTTTGTACGGAAAACGATTAATAAAAGAAATATGACTTCTGACAAGTAAAAAAAATCAGAACGTTGATGACTTTATATCGTATGGTAATAAAATAAAATATATATATTTTTAATTTTTATTTATAAACGTCGAAGATTGAAATGTTACAATAATATAAGGAACATAATCTGAGAGATTCCCAAGTATGAAACATTTACTAAAAAGATCCAATATCTTCCTATCCGATGCCACACGGAAAATGAGTGACGGCTAAAACACAGTCGTCTGATAGAAGACAAAAAAGAAAACAACAGAAACTGCAAATAAAATAGAACTACAATAGAACTACATAAATAAAAGGGAGAAATATATTAAATCAAATTCACAGAAAGATTATATATGGTCATCAAATTATTAGGGAATTATTGTAAGTAATGGTAATGGTAAGCAAAAATATTGTGCAATTGTTGCTATTGCAGTAAAATTATACCTACATCGGAGAAATATTAAATATGCATGGGAAATAAAAAAGTATCATCTATGCATAGAT
>JAPMOR010083970.1:163372-214475 GCA_026543865.1 Argiope aurantia | reverse complement strand
AAAAAAAAACACAATTTTTTTCATTCGCATATATTAACATGTTTCTTAATATATATATATATATATATATAAACGTACATTTTCTAATAATTTTTCTGATATATATTAATATTTAAGGTATTTTTTTGTGCTCAAATATTTGAAAAGTAGAAAATCATTATTACATATGTTATTGAATACATTGGTTTCACTGTAATGGGAATACAATTTTGTTTTTTATTCGTAAAATTTCATCTTAAATGTAAAAAAAAAAACAATCATTAATTCAATATATATATATATATTTAATATAAATTGGTTATGAAAAAAAAATAAGCGAGACCTAGGAATTATATTTCAGAAAATTTCTTTTACACTTCGTGGTGTTAACCGCATTTCATTAAGTAATTTTCTTTCTCTTCGCAGAATACAAAATCTGTAATGTTTTTTTATGAGCACAAAAGTAGAATTTTAGGACAATAAAATATAAAAAAATAGTCTTTTAGATAAAATCATCTGCAGAAAAGCAATAAAATTGTAAATACAGTGCATCATTTTATTTTTATTTTACTGAAGCAGAAATGATCGTTTATTGCAGACGACTTTTATCATAAAATAATCGGCTGCAGCAAAAATAAGTGACGTTTAAACTCGACATAGAAATAAATTGCCTTTCATATGTATGCCTATCTGTCCTTAAGCAACAAAAAAAAAAGCAAGCTGTTCTAGCAATTGGTTTTATTTTTGTTGCCTCTTCTTTTTTCGTATTATCAAGTTGTAAATTTTTGTTAGCATGAAGAAAAAAAAAAGTTTTAGAAGTTTTGAAGTAAAAAAACTCTTTTTTTGCTATTGTTTCGAATATTTTTATTTAACTGTTTTTATTGACTTCATCGGTACGAAAATATTTTTGTGTTCGTAATTTAATTCCAGCAAATTTTGAAGTCACTTGCCATGCTTAGATAATCTACTGTATCTACTAAGCGCAGCAAGTTTCTTCATCTGACTTACTACAAAGGAAATAAATTAAGCTATAACTTTAGAAGCAAATTTTACGTTTTTTAATTTGCTTATTTCGTTTTTGTAAAGCTTCAAGATAAATTTTATATGATTATATTTAATTTCACTTTTTTCATGTTTTTAAAGATGGGACTTTTAGAAATTGACGTTCTATTATTTTTTGGTGTATTAGCCTTTTGAAACTTTAATTATTTATTTATGATGAAATAATTCTTTTAAAATATGTTTAGAAGTCAACTAATTTGTAGATTAGTTTTAAATTCATTTAGTTCCGTATGAGAGGTGTTATTTGATTGTTAATTTATGATAATGCATTCAAGATTCCATAACACTTAAATTTATAAATTGTATAATGCATTTAAACCAAAAAAGTTAAAAAACATTATTTAGCGCGTTAGAATTTTTTTTTGTTTTTTTGATTAGTATATTTTAAAGCAAAAAATAATTTCTTTGTGAAAAATGGTGGAACGAAATCAAAATATCTAAAGCTTGAATTAATGAAAAGAATACTGTAAGAAATGGGCCCAATAGCAAATATCACGCAACAAATGTTCTTTAGTTTTTTTAAAAATGATGGCAATTTCATTTTACTGTGAACTTTTCTACCAGCGTTTGACGCATTTATCTTTATATGTATTTACTTTACATAAAGAGACTATTTATTTCTTTACAATAGTACGCTAATATAATTATTTTTTTAAATAAAATTTTATTAAAATTATCATTTAAAATTAGATTATAAGCAAAAAATAGAGATGTAAATCTTAACTCGGAATAATTAGATTTTTTTTTATCACAAAAACAGTTTGTCTGAGTAATAATTATTCATGGGAAAACAAACAAACATGGGAAAATCCAAGTAATCAGAGTTTTCTCTTTATGTTTTGGTGTTTCTAACAAACTGAAATACTTTGCAAAATTCTTAATGAAATCTAATTTATTGATATTTTGTATTAAAAGACTTACTTTAAGTCATGAAAATATACAATATTTTTATTCATAGTATATATTCAATATTTTTATTCATATTCATTTTCGATTCAGTACTTCATTAAATGCACTTGCTTAGAAAAATTCTTATTATGAATTATCGTTCTCTTTAAATAAAGTTTATTCTGAGTCAAATTTAAATATTTTAATCGAAATTTTTTCCCTCAGTGTTTCTTCAAATCTAGCTGCAAAACATTTTACGCCGAAATCCTTTAAAAACTATTCAGTTTTTCTAAAATTGTAGAATATTCTTTTCGAATTACTGAGTGTAAGAATTTTTTACCCTTCATTTTTTTTTTATCATGAAATGCTCTTAAAGGAAGAAAATACCAACCACGTAATACCAAAACGTTGAAAAAAAAGTTAATAAACAGTTTCTCGTCTTTCTGAAAGTTCGCGTCTTGGAATTATTTTATGCAATCGCATTTTCTATCAGAATTTTTAAATATATATGCAAATTCGTTTCGCCCTTGAATGGTAAAAACGGGAAAACGATGTTCGAAAAAATAATAGAAGCGCTGAGGTTGGTTAGGTGTAAGGATGAATTTTTCTTCCCCCAACCCCCTCGAGGGAATATAAATTCGAAATAAAAGAAGCACTTTCCATTTCATTTAGACGTTTGAAATACCCCTCAAGGATAATATATATATATATATATATATATAAAAGGAATCATAAATAAGTTATCAGATCGCAAAACACAAATATATAAAGTTTATATTTGATAGTATGTAGGTGCTTGAAATAGTCACTAGTAATGAAAAAAAAAAGAGGGGTGGTGGTGGAGAGATGATGGCTTAGAATGCAAAGGGAAAGGGAGGGAAGGAGGTTTGGTGGGGAAAAAATTCGATGCTGTAAATCAGAATACTTACTTAAAAGTCTTTGGAGAAGAGAAAATCAATTATTTACTTTTCGCTGTGGCGCGAATTATTTCCTTACAGTAGCGAGAAAATAGAATCTCAAAAGATTTTCAGCGTCTAGTGGCGTATGTTGCTTGCTTAGATGTTGTAATGTATTTTCCATAAGCATTCCGCAATGCAATGATTATATAGAAAATAATGTTTTATATGTCTCTCTTTAGTACGTCGTGTCTGCTTCTTCTTGGTCCTTATTGATTTCATTGTTGAAAAAACTTATTTATAACGTCAGAAATAAGAAAATATGCGTCGTTAAAAATCATAAGGGAAAAATTTTCGAAGAATATATATTCGATTTTTATTAGAATCTAAAACAGAAGTAATTAATTAGTTTCTTTTCGAAGCAAAAACTCAATAATTGCAGCATTTCTTTAAAATTATCACAAACTATTGGAATTATATCTATTATAATAATAAATATGAGGGCTCTAGGTATTACAAATATCCTCTACGAGAATATAATTTTATTGTTTGTCCTGTGATGAAAATTCAAGTGCCAAAACTCCAAAAAGATTATTGCAGTGAGTGTTATTATACTTAATAAGGTAAAGCTCTTTAATACTTTGTTCAAGGAACCATTTCCAAAATGATGTATGAACGAATAGCTGTTCAAAATACGAAAGACACTAAATTTTAGCGATATAATCTACTGCAGAAGAATTATATTTTACATATTATTTAATTATTATGAAAAAAGATGAAGCTTTGAATCTTATCATTTCAAACAACTATTCATTAGTTTTATTTTCCTGTAACATTTGCGTTAAATAAATTCTGAAACGTAATAATACCAAATTACGGTAATGATATCGCAGTAAAATGTAGCCCTTCACATTAGATCATCCTATTGAAATTGAGAGTTTTTCGCATTTTGAACTTGAACATACATCATTTTGAAATAATCTTTTGAACGAAATAGTAAAAATTTTTACTATATTAATTATAAATATTTGGTCATTATGAGTCAGAAACAATCTCCTTTCATAAATGCTATTGTTGTGACATTATGGTTGGAAGAAAAATTGTACTGAAGATTTCGTTTTGAAACATGTTGATCTCTCAGTTCACCGCTATATGCAGAAATTTATAAAAATAATGCTGCCTCGTCATGTCTGCGTCATATGACATCTGGATTAAATTATTATATCCATGCAAAATAGCTCTATTGTAACATTTATCTAGGTAACAAAACCTATTGTAACACCTGTTGTATTTACCTATTGTAACAGAATATTTATCTAGGTTAATTAAATACGTCAGTATTCTTTAATGTGTTCGTGGCAACTTAATGTATTGACTTCTCAAGTGTGTTAAATATCAAATTAAACAAGGCATACCGAAATATATAATCTACAAAATTTAGTACATAAAGAATAAATAAATATTTGTAAGCTTTTAAGGAAACATTTCTTTTAAAATCTTATCTCAAAATATGTCATCACGAATCTCAGAGTCCATGTTCTTTTGACAATAATATCGTTTTTACAAATAAATCTTGCTAATATTTTCCCCACTATTTGCAGTAGGAAAGACACAGCCCCCAGGACCTGTATCATTCAATACCAGACGACATAAATCCAACATCGAGACGATACAGGAAAAAAAAAAAAAAAAAAGTCAACACCATAGGCCCAGACAAAAAAACTTATTGCATCCCTAAACTCTCTCTATATAAAAAAAATCAAAATAAACAAAGCTCTCTCCTGCTATATAAATATTTTCCCTAGTTGAGATCCCACCACGCTGGGAGGAAAAAAAACTAACATCCACAAAATATTATTCCGCTATTAATCAAAAACGTTCTTACGCCACTATTACGCCACTGCATGGGGCGAAAAAGTTTTTTCCTTCCCTTTCTGAAAACGAGGAACCTTCACTTATTAAGCTAAGTGAGCGGGATAGAGATGTTGGAAGTGGTTGCCATAGTTACCTCACGCTATCGGATAATCTCGAACCGTGCGTCTGTCAGGTTACCATTCACAACATTGATTGCACCTGAGGCATTGCCACCCCCATATTGTCGCACATCTACCTCCTCCACCCCTCACAAACCATTAGCTGCCCTCTCCTGGGAGCTTGCTTTTCCCTCAGGATCGTCTGCTTGTGATTAAGAGCACCCCTTCACACCCCCGCCTCTTCCTCTAGATCTTCTTTAGGGAATGGTCATGCACCCTCCATACTCCATATTTGCCATCACCCCATACACTTCGATGACTATTAATAGCAGATCCATGAATCTTCGGCTAGTTTCACTTTTTTCCCCCTTATCGTTTGGCAAATATTTTCACCTTTTTTTTAACCTTCGTTAATCGTTGGCTGTGTTTGCGTAGGGTGGCAAGTAGCCTTAATTTTTCAACAGTGTCTGCTAGGTTGTGAATACATTCGATGTATAAATAGAAATTAATTTTCCATTACGGCTTTAGTTTCCTACTAGCCCTATGGTAATATAAAATTTGGCATCAATCTGCATTTGTATTTCTCTGCATTAAAAAAAGAAAAGAAAAAAGAACCGGAATTTGTACTTTTTACTATGTAGTGTTTTATTATCAGAAATGCAGTTTATTTTACTTTTCATTCAAAATATATTATTTATGTTATTTGCATTTCACATAGTTAGGCCCAAATGCCTTTATTTCTACTCTCAAACACTGGTTAGAGACCTGTTCATAGGATCCAGGTCAGGTCAGGTCAGGTCTAATGATCAGCGAATCGCGCATTCGATTTTTCTGACAGGTCCGCCGTCATAGGGCAATAATCCTTTTATAGGAATAATACAGCTCACATGGCAGATTCAGGGATTTTTTGAGGTGGGTGGGTGTTGAGGGCCCTGGTAAAGCCATTATGATCTCCCCCTTTTATTAACTAGTCCATTCCGTTTCCTATTTCAGCAAACTTAAACATATTAATGATTTATTTTAATAGTTTTTACAAAACAGTTAAACATTTATTTATTTTTCTATACTTATATTATAGAAAAAAATGATTAAAATAATAAAATTCTTGAAAATATAGCATAGGGATAATAAACTTCAAATAAACATAAAATTGAAAATGATTATTTAACAGGCCTTGTCTGCCAGAATTTTAAAATATTTCTATTTGTAAGAAATAAGTAATCAATTTTTCTCCCTTTAATTATTTAATAATATGTCCATTTAGATTATTTAATAATGATTTTCATAATTAAATGTAAATAGACATAGCAGTACTTACAATTTTATAATTCACAAAATTTATAATTTATTTGATTCTTAATAATAATCGACCTGCTTATGCCCCTTCCATGTCGGCCTAGGCAGGTGCCTAGTTGCTGTTTACGTCATCTATTTACAGCTCAAACTTACATCCCTACATAATCTTCTGTATATTTAAAAGGCCAGAAGGATGACATCTTTGGTCTTGTGTTGAGGTCTCGTCTTCAGAGTCAGAGGGTTCCAGGTTCGAGATCCGGGCCTACCGAATGATTGCCATATAAGCGGGTCTGGTGCATGTTAAATCCGTGAAGGTTAAATGTCCTCCTCCTGATGAAGTGCAGAAATTTGAAGAGGGGAGTGCCAGCTGCGGTGTCGTTATCATCATCTGACCGAGGTTTAAAATTACGAGATTCGTCTCAAAATAGCCGTAATGTTGCTTTAAAACTAAACTATAAAATTCACTAAACTATAAAATTCACTAAACTATAAATTAATATCACTAAACTAAACTATAAAATTCAGAAGAAAAAAATTGTTCTTATTTCCAAATGTGTTAGTGTTTTTTCTTGTGTTCTCTGATATGAGTTTTCTAGGTTTTATTAATGTTCTTTTTCTTTGCATCAAACGTTTTCAAGATGCGGATAAAAGAAAATTCTACACCTCAGCAGCATAGAGCAATTCCATCCATTTCGTTTTGCCAAGTTATCCTTATTTTATTCTAATAAATTCAAAATTTGATTCTTTATTTTCTCTGCACGTATCGTGTGTTTGCAGTGAAACTTGTTTTACGGACGATTTCGCAAGTATTTTTGTGTTGAAATGAAACTTTTGTCGCAGTTGTAATTTTTTTTCTTCGGGAGTTGGGGTATTTTATTCGCTTAAAATTTCGGAATCTTCGATATAATATCTGAAACTATTATCAAACTTATAATTTGTGATTAGAATATTTTTTATCATAGTCCTTCTATTTTCGAGTTCGAAAAATACATTTTTGGAAAACGTCCGTCGATCTGTCTTTGACAAAAAATACTTTTAATTGAAAGGACATTTTCCAAAAATGTATTTTTGGAACTCGAGGAGGTCTAAAATTGTCCTCGTCTAAATATCGAGTGGTTGAATACTTTTAATTGAAATTCAAAATTATTATATTAAACACTACAAATGTTAACTGCAAAATAAATAAATAAAGGCTGAATAAAAAATTCTATATTTTTATTCAGTTTTTATTTAATGTTTATATATTGGGTGTGAATTGAATTAAATAATGCCCTCTTTCAAATGAAAGAGAAATAGAGAAATATTTATAAGATGGAATTTCTTGAATTCTATTAGAGAATTTATTCATGTTTCACTACTGGAATACTTAATTAAACCTTTCCAATTCCCCTTTTTGGTAACTGAAGTCCTAATGAACCAGTGACGTTAGTTACGTATCGATCGCTAGTTAATTTGTCGTTGAATGGATGGTCAAATTTATATCAGTTTATTCAGCTATATAAAGTTGTCATTAATTGGGATCAGTCAAATGGGTATGATATTAAAGACTAGCTGGAGTAATAATAATCTGAAAATGAAATCGGTAAATTCGAATTGGTGTTGATTGTTAATAAATTATGATATTCAAATTTATCAGTTAATTTTATGATAATAAATTAAGAATTTTGATTGTATTTCAGAATTTTCTTCATAATTTGTATTGGAATATTTCCTTTTAAAATTCCTTTTAGTATTTCAGATTTTTCTTTATAATTTGCATTAGAATATTTCCTTTCAAAATAAATAGCGTTATTTTGAAAGAGTTCGAAGAATTTATAAAAAAACAAGTATCTAAAATTGACACGAAATGGAATCTATGATTTTACTATATTTTAAGTCCATTTTTTTTGTTTGGAATAAAAACTACTCAACAAAGGATTCGGTTAATTAATTATATATTGGTGATGACTAACTGTTTGTCGTTGAATGTATACTTTTTGAAGATATCGCACCTGTCAATCCTTCAACAGTACATGACCATATTGTTAACTTCAAAATGAAATCTTTTTTATTTTAATAATTTTTTAAGAACCATGATGTATTATTTTAACACTTTAATTTTTTTTAGTTTCATTATTTTATTATTAATTAATTAATTAAATTTTTATGTCATCTGTTTTTATTTTGTTTTGTGTTGTAAGCTGCAGAGTGGAACTTTCATCCTTGTTGTCTTTTCTTTCTTTTTTCTTTTCTTTTCTTTCTTTCTTCATTTTATTTTATTTATTTATTTCTCGAAAATGTATGTTTGAATGACAGAATAAAAGAATATTTTAAGATACTTTTTTGTGTTGAATTTGAATTTCTATTTTTTTATTTTTTATTTTGATACTCATTTAATCTAATTATTTGACTAAGCGTGAATATGTTCAAGTATTATTTTGAAATAATTTTATCTGAAGTAATTTTATATTTTTGAAGTTGTTTCGCTAGAAATTTACGTATAGTGGGATAAGAGTTTATTTTATTACGAAAATTATTATTAAGATCAGTTCATTTATAAGCGCAATTTCATAATTTAACATTTAACGCTTAATAATATGAACTATTATTTATTTTAATCATTAAAATACATAGAACGAAAATATTTTAAATTCAAAAGTAAAAGAAAAGTTTTCCCGTTTATATTTCAAGCTCAATATATATAATTAAGTACACAGCCAAAATTCATGACAATTTAATAGATTAAAACACTTAAGAAATCGAGCCGAAACTGTGTACAATTTATACTTGTTAAAACTCAATAAATGCTTTGAATATAGATGACAAGATTATGAACGTTAAAATAAAATACTTCGAAATGAATCGTTTCAAAACAAAACATTAATTTAAATAACTGAATGTCAGATGCATGCTTAATTTAAAAGTCAACATCTTTAAAAATGGAGACTGAAACATTTTGTCATTTCATTCTGTATTAAATATATTTAAAAATTCTGTTATGTCGGCTTTATTTTAAAATATGTATATTTGAAGTATCATCGACAAGTTTAAACGTATTTCTCACAAAGACACTTTTGTATTGAAGCATTATTTTAATTTTGAGAATCACTTTGATTTAGAAACTAAGCTTTCATTGTTTTTAATTGTATAACTTAAATAAGAAGTTTATCTTGGAATATGTATTTCTCTATTTTTACCTTTCATAGAAAGATAAGAAAGGTCCATATTAAAATTAGTTTCTGATACGAATAGAACGAATGTTTGAAATAAGTTTTAAAGCATATAGGTTCATGTTTTCGAAACTTTTCGGGATGCATTTGTCTGAGTGACGTAATATGTTTTCCATTTTAATTGATTTTTCAATTTAACTATCGACAAACATGTCTCTTTTAATGCTGAAATGCTTTATTCCGGTCTTTTTTATTTTTTATAAAGTTGATGAGCTAAAATGTTTTTCTAACATTTATAATATTTCTCCTAACGTATTGTATTTATATTATCACAGTAAAATTATTCTTATTTAATTTTTGATACATTTTTCCTTCCAAATATTTAACGTGCCTATTTTCAGATACATTTTTCCTTTCAAGTAATTAATATTCTTATTTTCAGAATCATTTTGACAGATGAAAACAATGCATTAAGAAAACCTGAATGATTTAAATTGAAGTTTTGTTTTTTAAGATAAATTGCTTTTCTAACCTTTATGCTGCGGAATATCGGATAATTAATAATAATGTTAATTATCACCTATAATTAAATTCTATTCTAGTCAGAAGGCATTAATCATTTCTTCTTTCCTCTTAACCGTTATTGTTCACAGAAGGAAATGTGATTGTAATTTGTAAATAACTTCGTTTGAGCTTGAAATAAACGAGGCATCACAAATTTATCTATACTTCGAAAATTAATTTATCCGGTAGTGCAAAATGTTATTAAATAATAATATTTATTCGAATAGATACGATGTTTCTCAAGAGCGTGAAAATGCTATCAAAAATATACTTACAACTATGATATAATCCTTCTAACAATTTCTGTATAATCGCATATAAATCTGTCATTATTCTGATTTAAAATTATTAGTATAATTAAATATATTAGTCTCATTGCAGTTTAGAAAATGAATAAAAAATCTAGGACTGTTTTATTTCGTTTTCTGATTTTATTCCGGTAAACCTAATTATCTTTTTTTTGAACTATTAAATACTTTGTTTCCCAAAGTATTAAAGCAAATCTAATAAATCCTTATTATAAATTAACGTTAAGGATTATTTAATGCCTTTTTTTTTATTCTTTGAGGAATCTATACAACAAGAAAATATATAAACAATATAGCAATCATGACCAGAATATGTCACACATTAATATCATGATCATTCAGTAAATTAAATTTTCTTTTATAAAATTTATAAACATTGACCAAGAAGTGTTTGATTGGATCATACGTCTTTATAAAAATGTGATTAATCAAATAAATATACACTTCCGTCCACAATTGTATAAATCATTTTGGTACTTGCCATTTCTAAACCAAGCAAGATATTTTTTTCCAGTAACTACGTAAGAATTGTCAAATCTAACACAAGATTTTCTTAATCGTGAAAAATTATTTAATACCAAATTTATTAAAGACAAAGAGAATTGTGAACTTTCACTCTGAAAGTTCACAAATTTTTTCATCATTATTTTATCACATTTAAGCATTTTTAATTTGTCTTCAAGCCGTAATAAATGCCATACAGATAAACGAATCTCGTAAAGCTTTTCGGAATGAGGAAATTACGTTTTACAATAGATCCGGTTTGGACTATTTTCGGACGTTTCACCCTTCATGCTTATTACGCAAAATTCGGAGGCAGAAACAGAAAAAGAGAAGTCTTTAGGAAGGATTTCGTTCTGGATCTTTTACATTATTATTTTTGTACTTTTCACTCGCATTTAAACGTTTGTTAATTTGTCGTCAAGCCGTAATAAACCTTATTCGAATATACCAATGTCATTGTGCCATTTGGAATAATTTTATTTTACAACAGATCCGATTTGGACCATTTTCGGAACTCAATCCTTTTCCTGCTTATTACCCAAAATTCGGAGGCAGAACCGAAAAAGAAAAAAAAAAAAAAAATCGTCTGGAAAAGATCCCGTTCCGGACCTAGTGTTGCGTGACTCAGCGCTCATGACACCTGCCACGACTCATTACCCCGTTTAATTTCCCCACGTGACTTTGGGTCCTCTGCCATTAAGCAAAACTGTCGACCACACAACTTGATCGATTCGACGAATTTCTCTTTTTCCTTTCTCTTTCTTTTTTCATTTTTACTGAAACGTTTATTTTACGCTTCATGCAAGAGCTACATTGTCGATTTTTATGATGGGTTTTCGAGAACTGTTTTTGGAATTCATGTAATATTCGCGCGTTTATGGATATTTGTAGAGTGGTCAAAAACTAACGATCCGTGGAATAGTAATTACTGGAAAAAAAAAGGCCTTTTTATTTTGGAATTAGAAGACGATTTTGGTTTTGTCTTTTACTTGAACATATCGACGATTATAAAAACGTGACCATGAGCCCCCAATGATTATACTGAAGTGCTTTGAATACCGTAGCAAAAGAATTATTTGTCATTTTATTTGAAGCTTTGGGTTTTAAAGTATGCAAATGTAATGTCAAAAAGTAGCAATGGATTTATTCACTAATTACTTGGTTGAACGAGTCTGTTTGTTTTTTGATCGAGTAACTTGTTGAAAACGTCATTTTTCTCAACAACAAGAACTACAACAACAACAACAAAAAAAAAAAAAACCCTTAATGATGATGGAACTATATTCCCCCTTGAATTTTTTTTGATTCTTCATAACATTTATTTTATACTCTAATGAATTTATACAAGATAATGCTTTTGCTATTCTATACCAAAATTTGGATCTCATAGGATCTCATTTGCTGTTTTCTCGCCAACCGTATTTTCTTGTTATAAATAATTTTTAATATATGAAAATTATGCATTTATTTGCTGTCTTAGTAAAAATTCCAAAAACGATATTCCAGTGTCTGTTACATTGATTTACTTTAACTGTCTTTGTATCTGACTATTCAGATGACATTTTTATATTTGTTGATTTTACTAATTAATTAATTTTGCTATTTAATTCGAAACTTTACTTCCATTTTTAGTGTCTGATTGTTAAAGGTTCTTAAAATATCTAATATTTATCATTTTTTTTACACTTAATGACTTATTCTCCATTTTATCTTTTTATTGCATTTGTAGAAAAATCGAAAGCAAAGTAATCGCTGGAATAATAAATAAAAAAATATTAATGCTGTTATGGGATCAACTAATGGTGACGATTAAATGATAAAACAAGCATTTAAGAATTTTAATAATTTGTCAATAAAAAAGTGTGCTTTTTGTTATTTTCCGTAGCAGCTCTGGATATGAAGTAATTTTATGCATTTTGTACAATATTAAAATTCTGTTGAAACGCTGAAAACAAAACTCGTAGGGAGGTGCAAATTTCTAAAGTTGCATGCCGACCACCATAATAGAATAATCTAAATAACAAATTAAAAATAATACCATTAGAAATAAAAATTACTTCATTTTATGGGGTGAAAACATTAACATTCCATAACAGCACACCAAATCCATCTTCATAAAAAAAAAAAAAAAAAAAAAAAAAAAGCGCGAACCTCATTTCCCACTAAAAAAAAGTAGGCAGGAAAGAAAAAATCTTGCCGTGAGAAAACAAATGCAGTCTCTTTTGTTCTTCGTAAATCGTTCCGAAAACTCCCTCACGCCGGCCGAGGGTAGGGTGCAAAAATTCGGATTCCATTCGAATGCCGAGCAGGGACGGTGGATTAATAATAGAATCTCGGAGAGTGGATCCACGGAGCGGCATTGTTGGTTTGTGAATCATGAAGAGCAGTGCATAACTAATGAGCAGGAGATGCCAGGGGATTCAATAAAAGCTGCATTAGAGTGTGTTAATCCCTCCCCCCTGCCACTGACTGCTTCTTGTCACACCCCACCCCCTCTGCCTGGTATTTTTTCCTGTTCCCTATCCCGGGAGTGGGAATTCCGTCCTTCAAATTCTCCCGTTCTTAACCTTGTTAAGCAGACGACATGTTTTCGCTGTCGTATTCTACCACCGGAAGGACGCTGTTAGGTTACTGGAATGATGCCTTTCGGGCGAGAAATCCAACTAAAGCACACAATCATGGTACCAGAGGAAGAGGGAGTTTAATGGTGTTTGCTCAACACTGATTGGGTCAGAGACGAGGAATTGGCATATTCCCTTTCTTGTGATGCTAGAATGTAGCTGTCGCATAAAAGTTGTCTGTGAGATGTATCATCGCTCTTGCAATGTATACTTCCCTCGGAAAATACGATGTACTTGAAGCGCCTGAATAGGTTCGGAATTCTTTAAAGAAATCGAAATGGGTTGGTACCATTTTCAGGCTATGTATTAGAGCAAGATTGGTGCGGGCGTAGATCTGTTAAACAAATTTAGTTGCCTATGACTCAGTACCCCATTAATAAAGTCAACCTAGAGTTTAGTTTTAATAATATTGTTTTAATTATTTATTTTAGAAACTTCTTAAACTGCAAAACCTTTTTCGTGACTGTGTTTCTTAAAAATATGAAACTCGTTTTGAATTATATAGCAAACACACCTTTCAAAAAATCTTTTGAATTTTGGAATATATTTCACTTTGAAAGTACTTTCATTCAACTTTACTGCATTCATCTGTCTTCATAGTCTGATAATATACTGTGCAGCTATGAAGGGGTGGGGTGGGGGATCAGATTGCCATATCTGAGACCTTTTTGTCCTTTGTTGTGCTTCAATGAAGTATATACGAATTTACAAATTTAGCCTGGTTCTACAGTAAATTCTTTTTTTCTTTGTGAGAGGGGGAGGGGGGTCGGAGGTAACAAATTTAAGGGTTTTCGATCTTGTTAGGAATGTTTTCTCGTTTCGTCGTAACATTTGGTCATAGAAATTATTATATTTTTATGCGACGCTGGCCCTACCTAAGTCTTCTCCTGCCCATAGTTACCACATCATAGTTATTACCTTTTCGTATGCATAATATAGAGAAAATATAGTAATCGTCAAAAAATTCGAACTCGAGATTTTGACTACTCTCCACGTTTTAGACGTCTTCGTGACCGAAAAATATATTTTTGAAAAATGTTCGCCTGTCTGTAACACAGATAATTCAAAAATGATTTCACCTTGACGGGTGAAATTTGGTATACAGTCTTTACACCATCCAAATTTACAGATGTCTATCAAATTTTGAGTAAAATTTGTTTAGAGAAAGTCCGTCTGTCCGGTTAATCAAATATAAGTTAACACAATAATTACAAAATAAAAAGAGCTAGATAGATAAGATTTGGTGCACAGATTTAACGTCTATAGTGCCAAACCTGTCAAATTTTCAGCCAAAATAAACAATGGATTGACTGTCTATCGATCTGATCTTTCAGAAATGGTAACGCGATAATTGAAAAACTGAATGACTTAAATATATCAAATCTGATGTGGAATGTTTTTGACCATAATTGTCAGATTTTTGTTTCAACTAGTTGGGAAAACATACCTAAAACTCAAATTCGATTTTCGGATGCTATTAACCACATGCCAGGGATTAGTCGCCAAAAAACTCGCCAAGGATGATACGCTACAGTAAAAATGCTGAATTCAACCCTAAATTTAATATTACCTCAATATTGTGCGCCAGTGCCATGCAAGGCATTATATGGCATGACAAGCTTATAGAAGAATACGCGAGAAAGTTATAGGGATACCATTCTTACTTGTTTTTACTATATTAATGTTAACTTCTGTTGCATACATCTGTCGCTATGTTCATAGTCACATTTGAAGTGAACATAAAATTTTTGTTCTTTATTTAAATTCGATTTTATAAGCATTGCATAAATCTAAATGCGCACTCATTCAGATAGTGAGAGGTGAGGTTCTTCCCGTCATCCCCCATACCAATAAATTCCCGCGACCTTATTCTTACTGCGATTATGCAAAAGCGGTGGACAGGAGTCGCACGTGGCCTCGTGATATTTACCATCTGGTCTCTACCACCCCTCTGATTAAATTCGTGGACGATGGATATGGCATGCCCCTGAAGCCTCCCCTCTGGATCCACCAGAATCTATATTTCTCTCCTCCCCTTTAATACCACGAGGATGCGTCCACATATTTTTTCTATCTTTTCCAACTTTTCCCATATCTCTGCACATCCCTCTGCACCAGGCTTAACGAAGTGTACCGAGGTAAATACACGAGTTCGTTATGAACACGTGGCTGGGCCCATCCCACCCTGGGGTGAAAATTTAATTTTGGGCGCTAATAAATAGAGTCGCCATCGCGTGGCTTTTCCAGAGGGTTGGCGGATGGGATTTGTTGAACGGCACCCCAAACCCAATCGTTTTTTGGCCGACCATGATATGCAAATGTGGCTTTTGGTGCGGCATGTACCATGGGAAATATGCAGGGCGCTGGGTGTTTTATGGGTAATAACTCGTTTGGAATATGACTGTACTGTGGTAATAAAATTTTAGGCTGTGTTGTAATAAAATCATTGAGATGCAGACATTCATATCTGCTATGATCTTTCCTTGGTGTTGAATTCACTTCCGCCGTCATTTGTTAATTAATTTTTGCGAATTGCCCTTAGTACTTACTGGTGAAGTAATTTTAGAAAATACTTGTAAAATTCAACAGCACAATGGACAATTCAGCATTAAATTGAAAGCTGAATACACGGGTAAACAAGTAAAAACAAAATTTATATTTTCCGTTATGTATTAATGATAATAGTAACCAATTTTTCATTTTATGAAAGGTAAACAATATAAAATCTTATTTTTAAAAAAATCTATTTATGTGTAAATGACGTTCTGCAAGCGCCTGAATAAACCTATGTTCAAAATATCCATAAATATAATAATTTTAGTCCATCTGTTTGGAACTGTTTTAAAACATTCAATTTAGAAAGTCACCTTTAAGTTTTTTTTAATGGTTTTGTGTTTGCCAGCTACTTTTCTCATTTTTATCTCAAATCATTTTATCACTCTCATTTTTATCTGTTTTAGTAAAAGAGGCATCCTGTTTTACTAATACATTTGAAGTTTAATTCAAAATTTTTTAATCGTGCTAAATTTGAAATTAAAAAAATGCTCCTTTAAAAAAAATTTCTTTGAAATGTTAATTAGCAATTAAAATACAAAATTATAATATTAAATGCATTTTTTAGAGTCCTTTGTATTGGAGTTTAGTTATGAAAGTGATGTATAGCATTGCTTTTGACTATTAATTTTCATAATTTTACTGTTATTTTTGTATGTTATGTCTTTAGTTTTATGAATTTTCTTTTAACTTGATTAACGAAAATTGGTTTGAATATTTCAGTGATAAAGTTCCTTAACATTATTATTGGAATTAATAGTTTTAATCGTCGTAGGATTTACCAATTTTAGTTCGAAAATAAATAATTAGTGAATTATCTTGTATCTATGAATAAACTTCAAAAATAGTTTATAGGAATCCTAACTACTGAATTGATTTTTCTTCAACATTTTCTCACAAATGCTATATAAAATAGCGAAGATTTCTTGATAACTAAATGTTTAATTTTGTATTAATTAAAAACAATATTTAGATATATAGGAAAGATTATTTTCTCATGTTATTTTATCAATTGAATGAGAATATAAATAAAATATTTTTTTCATTTGGGATCTGAGTTGCTCACATTATGCTTAGTTACATTTTCTGTCTTTTTAAAAAGCTATTAACAACTCGCACTGAAAACAAGTGGTTTCAGTAATTTTTTAAAAATCACGTGTTTCAATTGATATTTTTATTTTGAAAATTTCTCTAAGTGTTTGTCTTTGTATTATATTTTATGCATAAAAGTATTTTTTACATTAAGGCAATATAAGTAATATAATAATAATGTAATTATTACTTTGTGAAAACGATCTAAATAAAAAAATTGTATTTTTGTGAAAACGATAATTATTTCATACTGTGTTTAATTGATCATAAATATAGAGGCATAAAAACAATTTTATAATGGTTTCTTGGTAATTATTTTTTGTTATTAATAAAAGTAAAAAGTATTTTCATGCAAAGAAACACCGGAAATGTCAATAGTCATAATAATAAAAACATTATAAAATCCCCTATAACTATATTTTGCTAAATGTATGCTTTTCGTTAAATTTTATAAAGTTTGCATTCACACATTTGTTTACTAGAACAGAAGATTTTCTTCACTTCAAAAGCTAAAATAAGAGATACATTGGCAACAACAACTAGAAAAGGTCGATTTTTTGTTGTTAAAAAACCCATAAAAACATATTTAGTTAATTTGCTTATTCTTTACACACAATCAAAACCTTAAAAGCAACTAAAAGAACACAGAATGATAAATGCAGATTTAGTTTCTCTTTATTTCGCTTTAACTACGACTGGTTAGTAATTTATCTTCCCACGGCGACAAAAAGAAAAAGAACTAACATGAAATGGCTTTAGTGCCATCTAGTGGAACCGTACTGAACTACACAGTGGCAACAAGAAAAAAAAATGTGTTTGGTGGGTTTTTTTTTTTTTTTTTCTTCTCCTATTGCTTTATTTAAACTATTTTTCGCTACTAATTATAGTTATGTCGTTTAACTTTCACTTCGGAGTTGAAAAGATTCTTTATTTCCATATTTCTATATTTACCTTTTGCATTAGAATGCAAAACGAATAGTAAGTAAATTGTACTTGATAAGTAAACACATAATTATGCTAATCTTGCGCACCATATTATATCTGTTATGTTTTAGTTAACAAAATGAATATTCATTAACTGAAAAGAAAATTATTTTGTCCATTAATGAAAGCACTTGGCGAAAATAAATTATGTTAGTATGGAATATTTGTCTATATGCTCTTTAAATATAATATTTACATTTTCAAAGTCTTAACAGTCTTAAATTTTTGGTAGCTTTTGTAGCTGTTGTATTTGGAAAATTTTTCCCCTGATTATTATTGAAATAAACTGGCAGATTGGAAGTTAATATCAATAAAACTTGTTTATTTTTGAAGCAAGAGTAAAATATCTGTTTTATATTTATTTTTACTTTTGAAATCGAGAAATTTGCGCGAAATCTTTTTTGTAACTTTCAACATTTAGCTATATTATGTAATTTATTACCTAGTAATAATTAAAGGATTAAATTTATCTTGTGTCGATCGTTACATAAAATTTATTATGCCATTTAAATCTTTTATTCTTAAAATATCAGAATTTATTTCCTATTAGATAAATGTTAAAATTGCTTCATTTTTGACTTAAGAATTTTCCTTTCTTACAGATTGTCATTTTATGTTAACTGTTTCAGTTATGTTATTTTTAAAGTTAAATTACACGGGTAAATATGGAAAATAGTTATGATATATTTGTTCCTTTAAAATAACTTTTAATTATTAATTACCGCAATAAATGATAGATTAATAGATATTTTTAGCGATATTTAATTAGTTTTGCCCTAATATATTACTAAACCAACTTTTGTTGAGATAAAATTACAAATTCATGGGGGGGGGGGGAATCAAACTATGTAGTTGTGTACGACGAAAAATAACTTAAATATCGATAACAGATGAGAAATTTATATTTATCTCTGGTTTTATTTGTTATTTATATAAAAATTTTATGATATGTCATGTATTTTGATTTTTTTAAAAATGATATAGTTTGGTATCATTTTAAGATTTTTTTAAAAAGTCAATCTTCTTGATTGATTAAAATATTAATTTGATACAGCGTTAGAAAATCTGGATCAGAGGATATTTTCTTGTCACTTTTTAAATTAATTATCTGTCTTTTTTATTGTTGTAATTTTATATTTATCTTAATTTTATATTTATCTTAATTTGATGCTAATTCTAACATTAAATTTTCTGTTTTGAATGATATACAATATCAGTCAGAGTTCCATAGAATAATGTTGGAATTTCAGAATGTGTTCACCAGTAACATCTATAAACAAGCAAAAAAAAAAAAAAAAAAAAGGATAGTTTATTTTAAATCTATCTTTGTTTTAAAAATAAAATCAGAATACTATCTTACACAAAATAGGACATCGTCATGTTGAACGAATTGAATCAGTTTTATGGGCACTATCCTAAGTTATACATTAAACTAATATCCCCATTCGCAACACTTTCTACCATACAAAACAGATCACTATTTTAAAATGCTTTGTCAAATACCATAGAGTTTAAAAAGGAAATTTCTAAATCCCTCTAACAAATACCGATTTTATTTATATTACCTTTCTAAATAATAGCATCGATTAACTGATAAGTCTGTTAGCTGTAACCATTGTCAGCAAAATGAATTGCCCTCAATTGTTTCATCACAGATTAACTACATACTGCGCGTCACTTTTAAACTATCAGACAATTCGATTAGTCTAACAAAAGGCTTCTTTCTAGATGGCTTTTATTTAATAACAAAAGATCGGATTAGTAAATAATAGAAGGAACTCGATATTTAACAAGATTAGATTTTAGTTTTGTTCGAAATGTGCCCTTTTGTTCGGTTAGCAAAATAAAAGCTCGGCTGAAATAGCAATATTTTTGTTGCCTGATCTGGATTCTGTAATGTTGCATTAATAAAAATAATGGCGTAAAGAAAATGGAGCAATTTATTCAAAATGTGGAGTTTAAGATGCCATTAATTATTTATGATATTATTCTGTTGTGTAAAATAAAAATCGGATAGTGCGTGTACATAATTGAATATGGTTGTACGAGGGATATAAACCTAATAATATTAATAATGAAATATTGGGAGGGTTCTCTCTTTATTTACTCACATGCGTTTATAATACTTCACTTTTCGTATTTAGTTTTGTCGAATAATAAAAATAACAGATCATTCAATTTGTATTTTGATTTGATGGTTTAGATGGAAAATCTGAAAAAAGAATTTCTTGAAATTTGGATGTATCGATAACCGGAATTCAATTCTCTAGTTAGCTGTGTTAATGCCCCTCCTGTGTATCCACGATATAGTTGTTCTATGTAAAGCTGCGATAAAACTGCATTTATTTAAATTCATTACTTTGTAATCTTCATATTAAAATTTATTAATATAATCTTTTTTTTTAAATGTATATTGTCATTCAACAGTGCCTGATGTGGCCCGAACGAAAAATACAAAGCCAATCACTGGCGGCTGTCTAGGTACATATAAAAATTCAATGTCCAGTCATTGGTGACTGACATGACACTTAAATTATCAAAAAGTTCTTTTGTGACGAGGTTCTTCCTTGTTTGAGGTGTTTAGATTTTTCGATTCAATGTTAGGTGCATGACCATTGTTTAAATCCTCCGATTTTTCCAAATGAATCTACAAATTGTTTAATAATTTCTCTTTTTTGTCTGCTAACAAAATATTAAAATCAGTGTTTCAGTTTTATTTATCAATTTATTTTAAATCTTAAGTGCTTTTTCTTTAATTAAATATTTATTGACACAAATGTGAAAAATGAAAATCCAAAACCTGTTTCTAAAAATTGGTAATAATCTGTCCTTTTTTCTTTTTTTTTTAACTCGAATTTCGCTTTATTAATTACTACATTTTGCATTACGTGCTATTAAATTCGACTAATTGCATCGATTAGGTACAGTTTTGTTAATGTCTTTTTTAATTGTCGTTTAAGGTTCTGGAAATGAGAAAAATCGTTAGAAGCAATAAAAAAAATATACGGGGGAGTGGTACAGTGCTCTGTTTCCATTTTGGTGTTAATTTACTGCTTTCTATCGACAAACCGATAATAGCACAGCTAGGAAATATGATGAATTAATAGCGTGATAGAGAAAATGAAGGAACTGGGTTTTTGCACGATCCTTTTCTTGCAATCATCACGTTTGCTTTCTGTGGAAAGAACTGAAAGAAAAAAAAATTACATAAAACGCCAGAAACAATTCTATTCTGGTGGAGAACTTGAGTTTCACGTGCTTTTGTGACAAGGTAGTTCATTGTATAATATATTGCCTTTGTCGTTTTCTTGTGATGTATAGTTGTTGCTTTACTCTCTAAATTATTGGAGAGAAATTCCAATGTGAGGTATTTTATTTATTTAGTCGTAGGGGTAAAGACTTTTGTGTAGATTGACTCGGGTATTTTTAAAGAAGTTGTAAAACTTCTTAGGAACTATGTAGATGTAGTTTTTTGAGAAGTTGTAGAGATGGATGGGGTGTTATTATTTTTGAAAAGAGTAATATTTTTTTTTATTTTCTCATGTACGAAGTATACGAAAGGGAATATTGTAATCGTCAAAACATTCGAAATCGTGATTTTATCGATTTCAACATTTAAAACCGTCCAGAGTCCTGAAAACATTTTTTTTAAATTATGTTTGTTCTTGAACATGGTAACTCAAAAACGCTTTGAGCTGGAAAGATGAAATTTTGCATATAGACTTTCGATCACATTTGTAGATTTTTGTCAAATTTTGAATGAAATCCATCCATAGGAAATCCGCCAGTTTGGTTGTTGAAAGATAATTGAAGAAGATAAATATATAAAGGGTTAACAGATAAAATTTGATACACCCGTTTAGCATCTAAAATGAAGTTCATCGAATTTTGAACCAAATTTGATTTAAAGTTCATAGGCTGTTGATCTGGACCTTCGCATGTAAATGCAAGTACTCAAAAACCCAGAGACAAATAAATGAAATTCGGAATGTGATCTTGTAGCTACAATTGTCGGTTTATATCAAATTTTGGATTCAACTGTTTGGAAAAAAAACATGTTCGAAAACATGAATTCGATTTACGATACTGAAGGTAGATTCATGATTTATGAACCAGTATTTTTCTTTCGAGTATTACTTATTTTCGAAGACTTGAAAATTTTTTTCATATAGATTTTATATTTTAATTGGTTTTATATTAAGAGTTTTACACGTAAAAATTTATATATTGACACTACATCATACATCGATTTTACTTCCTTAAAATAATTTTTGAGGATTGTATTAAATATTTTATTATTTGTTTCTGATTAAAAATATATAATTATTTTTGACTAAAAAGAGGTTTTTAAAAGAAATATTTTATTGAATCAATTAAAGAAATTAATAAAATTCCCAGTTAATTTTAAGTATTATCTTCCTTGTTATTTTCACTTACTTTTGTAGGTTTGCAAACTTGTGATTGAAGTGAAGAAACAATGTAGTTTGGAACAAAACTCAGTTTTTTTTAAATAGAATGATATTTGTACCTTGTCAATGCCGTTTGTAATTATTATTATTATATTACTATGTAATACGGAAAATAAAAATTATACGCAAAATAAATAAAAACAAATCTTCTAATCATGTAATTTTAATTTGATTACTGAAGTGATTATTACTGCATTTGCCTTCATATAAGTCATGTTCTAAAATTAGAATATTCTTTCATAATTACTATCTTGTGGCAAAAATTATTTTCAGCTTTGGGATAGTCATCTACTCAAGTAAAAACTGTTTTAATCGAAATCGATTTGTGGGTGCCAAATTTAACTTTTAAAAATCATTTTTTTTTAAAAAAATGTTCTTTTTCAATCTTGAATGAGTATTTCTAAATTGTTTTTCAATAATTCATAATTGAATACTTTATGCCAATTTGAAACTTGAAAACTTCTGCTTCCCAATGTCTATTTGCCTTTTCACTATATTATTTCGATTGAAAATACTTTACTTATTAGTATCTGATATTTACTCATTAAATTTACAATAATAAAAATTTTATTATTAACATATTGGCTAATAACGTATTTCACGGAAAAGTTTGGTGTAATTATGTTGATATATGTATTTAGGTAGAGTTCGTCAACGGATTCTGAGATGACCATATTTCTACGACTCCTTCTCATTAAGGGGTGAGACGTGGAACTATGAGTACATTTCCGGTATTCCCTTTGACTTTGGATTTTCCCTATTACATTCTAGTAAATGTATACATCTCCTTTCATCCCCCCTCCCCTATTTTGAACAATTAAACCCATCCTAACGCATGCGCAAAAACGCGGAGGGTTTTACAATCCGTTGCTGAACTATATATGCATTATCTCTAACGGAGAAACAATTAAATTAGCCGGTTTATGGATAATTACAAAAATATTTATGGAACTTATTGATCTTGCCACAACAACAACATCTTATTTATAGTTCATTGAAGATCAGAATATATTACATAAAAGCAAAAAATAGTTACAAAAATAATTATTTTTAAAATGTCTCCGAAATTAGTTTGTATAGGTATTTAAATTTAACACCAAAAACAAATAAATGGGAAAAATAAAAGTCTCTTTCACAGTCTTAAAATCACTTTGAAGGAAAATAATTAATGCAAATGGATGAATTTAATATTTAATTTCGATTTTTCTAAAGTCATTTATTTCATTGTGTTAAGATCAAAACGAAATAAAGTATTATAGGTTTTTAAATAAAATTACACAAAGGAACCATAGAAAATAATTTTAAACTGCATGAATCATTTTCGAATATAAATCATAACAACTTGCCATTCTTTTATCACCTCTTTGTTTCATGAACAGCGAAAAGACCGAGATGTTTGTAGTATTTATTTTTTTCTCTTCATATGAAGCTGTAATATTCCGAAAGTGCGATAAATATCGCCAAAAGATTACCTTTCCTAAACAGTAGCTCTATAAAACAAGCAACCCCGTACTCTCTGAAGGAATCGAAGCTATCTTCCAGGATATTGGGATAGAGACGTGAAAAGCATATAGATTTCAGTAGATTAATTGAGCATGAATAAATATAAGGCGAACGAAAAAGTGGCTATCTATATTTCTTTGTATATATACTCAGCATACACTGGTATATACACATCCATATATAAAGAGCCCCGTATCCACTTAAGGTCTTGTTTGATCTTTTTTTATTTCCCTCTTCCTCTTCGTTGCTTCCAACAATCTAGCCATGTTGTTTTTAATATTCCCCCTCCCTTCTTAGACAAAGATGCAATTTCCGGGAACGTATGAAAAAAAGATTTTTTGCACAGTTTGATAAAAAAAAAAGAAAATGGCGCGCTTCACGCTATTTTTCGTTTGGCGATTGTTTTTATCTTTTGTGATAAATGTTATTTTATTGAGTTTTCAGTAATGGGAATTATCCTTTATTAGGAATTATTGGAAATTACCGATTTATAAAAACTTAATGCAAAATATGTCGGATTGCTTTATAGTGGATTTTTTTTTCCGTATTGTGGGATTTTTTTAAAAAAAATATTGAATTCTTTTTATATTATTTAAATTATTATATATATTTAAATAAATAATTTTTATATAATTGATAATTAATAAATATATTTAAATAAATAATATATAAATAATTATATATATTTAAAATATTGAAAATTTTCAAACGAAGAAATTTGTATGAAAAGTGGAAGCGCCCGTTTCAAATAATTCGAGCTTTGACTCTTGTTTTTCTGATAATATGACTAAGTTGTATATCTAATTCCGAAGTATTGCTTAAATCGTTTATTGGATTTTAGAAAACTATATATCTTGTATATTTATGGTTAATTTATATATAATATTTTATTAGTTGCTTGTTTTGCATTGTAGTAATTCTTGCATCACATACAAACTAATATGATAAACTTCCCTTTAATGACGTTTCATTATGATATAACCATTATATAGATTTTGTAAAAGATTATAAACCCCAATAATTTATTGACAATAAATTCAATTTAGTAATGTTTTAGAACGGCTATATATGCAAAAATAAGTTAGGCTTCTTATAGAATGATTTGAACTGTAATCCGATTAAAATAAATTTTAAGAAAACTGTTATTTTTTTTAAATTCATAAATTGGTATTTTTGATAGTTTTTATGGAAATTTCTAAATTCCTTTTTTACTCATTTTTTTGGACGCAATTATATTATTAAAGTGTCTTTTAAGTCCTTTGTTTTCCGTTAAAAGACATTTTATTTTTGACAGAGTCGCTTTTAATTGATATTAGTTTAAAATGTCATCTTCTGAAAAAATGTCTTTATTCATATATGTGCAGCATATATTACATATTGACAATATATTATGCATGATTTTTTTTTTCTGTTTCAGAGATGACTTTTTAAAACTAAAACACAACTAATTTTTCTTTTGAATGCTCACTGCGAGATTTAAATTCATAGATTTCCTTAAAACTGTGGTGGTATGTAGATTATTATGATCTGTGCAGGAAGCAACAGGACGAATGTTGTTGGAAACATTTCTTTAATAATCCCATTCACACACTTAAACATACACTAACACAAAGACAAGACATTTACGCGCGCGTCTTTACAGTTCAGCATCACATCTCATTTTAATTACAATCGCAATGCACTGTGGGATGGCATATGGGATGGCCTAATCGGGTATCGCCATCTAGTATCCAAAAGAGAGGATAAGAGTAATGCAACTGCTACAAAACTAAATATTCGAAAGCAATATTAAATTCTAGAAACGTATTATCATTAAAATAATTTTGCTCATAGCTCAAGGAAATAGCATTTCTTTGCAGTTTTGGAATATTACCGATTGTGGAATTCCTTGACTGGAGCTAAACTTTATATCTTAACCCTTATTTCTCATGTACTTAAGAAACAGTACTCCATAACCACTAATCTTTAAAAATGTAGAGTAAATAAATAAATAAATGTAGAGTAAATAAATAAATAAAATATCTTTGCAGACGATCAATTTAAAAGCAATAGCGATTCGATTGAGTTATTTTAACGATGCTTTATCATTTTTGTCCTTTTCTTTTTAGACACAAGAGGAAAGTGCAGAATTTCTTGCCGTGCAAGACTCACCACCAGGGCCGCTGCGACATGGGGGGTTCGGCGGGAATCACCTACGACGATGTCTTGATCAATCATCATCCAACGCGCTTGCCAAACCACCTCAACCCCAGCCTTAACCCCGACACCAACACCCTCACCCCTATAGAGGTAAGTTTCGTCTTTTTATGTTCGCGAAATACCACCCCGTTTGTTCGATGGTTGCCCGCTGTGCAGGCCCAAATGTTTCATTTACAGTTGGTAAAGAAGAGATTATTTTTTTAAAGGGGATAGCTGCGGGTGGTAGGATTATTTCTTTCCTTTTATTGTGACTGAAAAATGTAGGTTGCAGATAAGAATTCAGTGACGTTTATATATGTAATCTTTATAGAATTAATGCCAACATTAAATGTGTAGACCTAATCTTATAGTATCTTAATTTTTTTTTTTTTCATGATTACAAACTTGGAGGACTTAAAGTTGAGAAATCAGTAAACGGACGATTAATTAGCTTATAGATCAATGCGGTTAATCCATTTTTTAATGGAAATAATACTATATTTGGCTTTTAACGGATATATTCTGTTTCTTTTGTTCTTGGGGCCATTATGTAATAACATATTTAAAACTTTATCATTCTTTTATCTCTATACTAACTAAATCGTGTTCCGAATGTCACAATTATGGATTGAAATAATTTTTGTATAAAGAAAGTTTTCGGTAAAATCAAATCAATTTTTAAAAAAATATTTCAGTGAATTTATTTAAAGTTAGTCAAATATGAAAAATCTTAGCCTTAATAGGACAACTGGAATTGAATGCGTAATTTTCTGTGACAAAGTAAGCTGTACATTAGTAAATAACAAAAACATCACTCTTATAAAATATTAGCGTTTTATACTTTTTACTCTATGTGCATTAAATATTTACAAAACTTGCGCAAAGAAATTCCCTTTCTTGAATATATTGTTCACAAACGTCTATGAAAGCATTAGTTACAGGAAAAATATCTAGGTCCAGTTTTTGTTACAATAATTATCTTAGCGCACTTTGCATATATTGAAATTGTTGTTATTCAGTACAGCTGACTTTCATTTCTTCTCTGTATTTTGCTGTCTGGGTCTAAATGAAACAAAAATTTCTTCTTAGTTATGGGTTTATTACAAATTCTTTGATTAATATTACAATACCCATGCATTGTAAATAAAATATATAAAGACATATTAAAGAGAAAAACTTTACAAATAAAGTAATGAAAAAGCATTAGAGAAAATAGAAATGCAAACATTTTAGTCATTTTTCTTTTTTCAATCTTATCGTGTACATCTTTGGAAAAAAAAAAAAATGCAGATGGATTTATAATCGGGCAATGCATTTTTTTTTTTTTCCGTATGGTTAAAGATATTTTAATACTTTTGAAATTCTATTTATTACTTGTTAAAAAAGCGTCTGTAAATAGGTTCCATTAAAAATTTTCTTATTTGGTTGGTCTTAAAATGTGAATCTTATAGAGCCCACGAAACTATTTCAAAACAATTATAACTAGCCCTTCAGAGATTTGCATCATTTAATTGGTTCAAAATGTTCTGTATTTTCTAAACAAATTTTGTGAAGAAAACTTCCAATTTTTATTTTTATCATGATTTGAGAGAAATAGAGCATTTCAACTCATTGAAAAAAAAAAAAAAAAAGATTCAACGTAATGAAGAATAAGTCTTTCATAAATGTTATGTAACATTTCCTTTAAGATTCTGATAGTTTTCATAATTATGATTTTCATTTTTTTTATTGTAACTCTAAATCAATTGCAAACATTTTTCTCTAGAAACTATAGATTGCTCACTTTCTGCAATCGGGTACTTACCGTATGATCATACAAATTTTCTTATCCCAGTGAAATAACTTTCCGATAAATATCGGGAGATTTGGAGAAATCACTATTTTTATCAAGAACTCATACAACTCATTTGTATGATTTTCCCATTACTTTGCCTTCTGGCAGCGCCGCAATCAATGTTTTCGAGAACTTTCAGGACCAGCAGCGAGATTGAAACATCGAAAAGCGCCACCTACCGGACACTCAAGGATCCAGTTTCTGGAAATCGGAGAGTCTACTTAATTAAGGGAACATGAAATTTGTTTTACTGTCAACAGGAAAAGATCTTGTTTATCCCAAATTCCTGATGGAGGGCTCTCTCACAGAGTTATTGCTTAGGGGAGAAAGGTAGGCTCTTTCAATACTTCAGTTAGATTACTTCTTCGCCAAATGGACCGCGGCGGGGAAAAGTTTTGGCGATTTTGGGGAGGGGAAACGTTGCAATTACGAATTATGCAGTTTTAATTACCTCCACCTTGGCTAATACATTAAACGCTGCAGGTTGGGAATTTTATTTTCCTTTCCAAAGTAGGAAACTTCGAAACAAGGAAATTCAATTTCGTCTCATTATTTTGATTGTGGATTTTGCAATGTTATTTCATAAAATTGTCGACTAATCTTAGATTACAAATACATCTGTATTAGACTTAATATATCTTGAAAAAATGCGAAATTTTAAGCTTCTTTGTTTAAATTTTTGGAGATTTGGTGTGAATTATAAGCCAACAACTATTTTGAAGAGCAAAATTTTGATCTCCTCTCCCATTAAGTTTTCAATAAGCAAAACCTTGCCCTCTTTTAAATCCAATTCATAAAGTATATTTAAAGTTATATCTTTATATTATAATTCATTGATTTGAATTTCTTTAAATAAAAAAAAGGATCTGCCATATAATACCCTTCTTACATATACCCTCGTATTGTTTCAATAAAACAAGTAATTGAAACAATGTGAGTGTTGAATAACCCTACTTTAGTATCAAATTTTTAGCAAATAAATAACTGGAATTTCGACAGAGACTTAAACGTATTAGCGTTTGCATTGAAGGAAAACAAAGACAATAATGTCTCAGCTTCAACTCATTAATGTCGGGTTATCTAGATTAATTAATGCTGTATGAGTTATTTTACACCATGGTTTACATTTAATAATCACAATTCTAATGAAAAACTGATAAAATATAATACTTTTTATATTTTGGAATTAAAAGTGCTATTACATTTAACACTTTCGGAAAAGTGTCAGTTTAATTTTAGGTTGTCCCCTTTTGCTTCATAGACATTTCGCCTTCATTATAGTTTCAAAATAACCATTTTTTTCTGTAGCCGATGATGTAAAATTTCTTTTATATAAATTCCACAGAACTTAGCTTTTCAATGCCGAATGAAAGTATCACACCTTTGCGAGGAATGCCGGCCTGATTTGACGAATTTGCTAGAATGTGGGAAGACGCTCATAAAAAACAAAATAAAAATGTTTACAAAATTAAAAGAGAAACATATTACGAAATAACGGAAGAATAAATTAATGCCAGTTTTTTTTCAATATTTTTTCAAAATAAAGGCCCTCACCTACATAACGATTTATTGTCGTTCGGCACTTAAAAGGGTTAATTTTTCTCATTTGCTCTTTCAGTTAGATATTATAAATTCGCAAAATTCTCCGATTTTTGAAATTTTTTTTTCATTCCATATAATTCTAAATTAATATACCAGCATATTGAAAATGCATAGGAGGCATATGTTGAAAGGAATATAATAACCTTATGCAATTAAAAATTACTTTTATTCCTGATGAAAGCATTAAAGCTGTCATTCTCTTCTCAAAATTTCCACTAATACATAGAAATTGTGAGAGATAATAATTTATTCCCTGTAAATACTTCAATAAATTCCTTAATAACTCAATTTATCTTTTAAACTTTTTAACAAAATAAGCGGAACTTATCAACCTCCTTGGTGAGATTAGTTGAAAGAGGGGAGGGGAAAAAAAGACTGCATACACACATAACTTGTACTTACCCCGATGAGTGCTCTCTTCGAGATGGTGTGTTGAACCTTATTTGCTGCTAAATCCGATTAACCAACAGAAAACACTTCCGCGGGTTTCTAATCACGTCTCCAGAACAAGGAGGCCCCTTTTCGGAAACAGGTAGGGGGTGGACCGCAATAATACATTAAGATGATTAGTTCTCGAACGTTTTGGCTGTGAGATACCGTCGTCTGGGAGAAAGGTTTTATGAAACGTATTGCGGATACCATCTAGGCGGTTAAACTGTTCAAAGCACAAATTTCATTACCAAAATGCGAGTAATGAAATTAGCCTTCGGATTTCTGATTAGAGAGACGTTTCTTATTTTTGTAGAGTGAGCGTGTTCTGTTGTATGCAAAAACCAGATCTGATTTGACGATCTTTTCTTCCTTTTTCTGATATAAGCACACGAAGATTCCAGAAGCCCGAGGGAAAGTGGGGGAGTGAAAAAGAAGATAAAATGAAGCGTCTCAGGAAATTGAGAGTTTAGTTATGTTTGCTAAAGAGAATTTGCATAGTTGAGCTCCAACAATCCAACTTAATTGGGCTTTAAGCTATTTCTGATATTGTTCACTTAATTATCCAACAGTCAAAAATGCTTCTGCATAATCCACTTGACTGCATTGTCACAAACAGCCTAAAATTAATATTGTAAGAAAAATATTGTGAATAAGGTAAGAAGGAAAGATCCGAAATGAAATAATGGGTTAACCAGAAATAAGTGGACGAAAGAGTGTTTCACTGTTACTAGAACATCATTCACATTATAAAAAATTGCATTAATGGAGGCCATCAGCTCATAATCCTAGTTGAGTTTAATATTCAAGAGTTAAAAATTAAAAAGTAGCAACCATTAATTTATAGTCGATAAGAAACTGATTTCAATACACTTTTAATGCTTATTGTCCATTGATAAAGTAAACAACATTGTGTGCAGAAATAACGTCATCTCATACCTCATATCCGTAACCATTCCGATCACTAAACATTGACAGGTGTGACACAGGTATTTTTCTTAAGCCAGAATATTTATGGAAAAAAAATAACAGTATTAACAGAAGTTACAAACTTAACACTTTGCTCAACTATTTTCTGCGATTTGAAAACCGTAGATACTAGAAGCAACACAAATCTGTTTATTAGAACGAAATGATCTTCCATTTAAGAATCTTTGAAATAGTTGGGTAGAAACCCATGACTGATTTACTCATTCACTCACTAAAGCTGGAAGTTGTTCAACTTGAATTTAAGCAGCAGTGATTATGCTTATTTTCGAAGGAAGAAATCTTTTCGTGACATTCGCTGTTGAAATGTCCAACATATTCTTAAAATGATCGATCATTCTATTGAATCCAACAATAGAACTGTATAAACGTAGATATTCTACGACTTCCACATAATTCTGTTGATTTCATCGAAGAACTGTGCATTTTTCAAGATGGTAACAGTTTTGTATCGGCTGTAATCGGATAGTTTGATGCTAATAAATTTCATTGTATTGGAACCATTTTACCGTTATTCATATATGATAAATCATGAATTGACTACACCGACCTTCCCTAAGGCACACGTAAAAAACTGAATGACCGGATCGCCGCAACAGCAACACTGGCGGGAACTATGGTTGAGTACTAAGGGCCATTACCGGCCACGGTATAACCCATCCCGTGAGAAGTACGTCCCATCTTCGACAGGAGGTAGCCAACACCCCACCACCGTTTCTGTAGTCATCAGGGTGGCGAGAAACAACTACTATCCCCGGTTGGGATTTACATGTGATAGAAGTAACTTGTCTTGCAATATCCTAGATCCTTACAGTGATTTTTACTCCCTTTTACAGTCTAAAACAAGCGCAATGAATGGCAAAATTATATATTTATGAGCATTGAGTCATATCGTATAAGCTAAAATTATTTTGTTTTCTAAGTGAACTAAAAATGGGGTGTGGATAGGGCGTGTGTGCACAGATCTAGTAATCTGCTTGAATTTTTGAAATAAATAAAATGAGGCGTAGTCATGAGTGTTATTCATCGACATAGATCCAGATCGCTCGCATTGAATTTATCTATGAGTCCAAATCAGGCTGTTAGCTGGTGGTGTTAGGAGAATCGCAAGTCAGGATTTTTTTAATATTTTTTTTAAGATCGCTTGCCGTTTAAATTTGTACCGTACACGCCGACCTATTTTTATCAATAGTTTTTTTTTCCCCATAAAGGATAATTTGTTCTGAAATGATAGAATAACATTATTTCTGAGCTTGTAAAACCGAGTGCAATTTCCATTACAATGCAGTTCGTATCTCCATGCAAATTTGGCTGGGATATTTTTAAAAATAATTGCATCGTAAATTCCTTCCATGCATTTTGAAGGACAACGTATTATTAAAACACAAAAATGCTGTTTTAAATTTTAAAGATTTACGAGCAACAAAACTACCTTGTATATCATAATATTTATGAGAAAGTATGAGTAAAATAACTAGGATTTGTACATTAAAATTCTAAGACGTAATTATCTTTATTAATGCGGAAAACAAAATGCATGTTTTTTTAAATTATATTTAATTTTTAGAATGAAGCATTGCTAATTAAATTAATGTCCTTAATATATTTAAAAATGTTTTTTTAAAAATAGTTTGATGTTTATCTTGTGGTTTTCTGTAATTTCACTCAAGACGAAAGAAAATAAATTTACTTTTTAATTAGGTCTAATGCTTGTAAATATATGCTTCATTTGTATGTAAGGAATAAAATTATATTAATAGATTTTTTTAAAGCACTGGAGACGTTTATTTTTTTAAATTAAAAACTCAAATCAAAAATGAAATGTAAATCACGTTTGTATCAAATATAATTTCAAATCTCTAATATATACATAAATGAACACAATAGATAAATATTTGAGTTTATTGTTGTAATTTAAAACATTTAAAGTTTTGACACCCACTGTATCGGTACAGTTACTAGATTAGATTCTGAATTCTATACATAATATTTTTCAGAATATCTAGACTTAGAATTCTACTCTTGCATTTGAATTCTACCTAGGGTATAGAGGAAGGACAAAAAAAAAAAAAAAAGGGAAGGCTGCATTTTTAAAATACGTGCTTTTCCATTCAATAAAACACGAGAAGGAAAAACCTGAAAGATCCATTGGCCATAAAAACAATCATCCCCCACGGACATTCCACCCAAACAGCCCAACATACACGAGAAAATAGATGTATGCAACTTCTTCCACCAGTTTGGGAAAATAAGAGAAGTCGTCCTGTCCCAAATCTCCCCCCAAGTATCCGAAGAGAAAACAAGTTAGAAGACAACCTCCGTCCCTCCCCCCAGAAAATGAAAAAGTGTGCCAGAGACGAGTAAACGGAAATCTTTCATAGGCCATTTGGCAGAGAAAGGGAGAAAAAATGGAAAACCATTGAGCGGCCATGTTTCTTTTCGCTGAGCTATGGCGAGCGTCAGGAAATACGATTTGGTGGAGAAGACAAATATTTCTCTTCAAAGAGCCCATTATGTTTCGAGACGATCTATATTTTAGGACACGGTGTCGGGGACATGCGGGCATTGGGGAATTTTCTGCACCTTTTTATACTTTCCCTTCTGGACAACGATATCTTCTTGTCTGCTAGAAAAGGTCTTGGATATTCATTCCCAAAGGTTGGACAGATTTATTTCACCTATTCGATTTCTGTTGTATTTTCAAAACGGGAAGGTGGTGTCGAGTTTTCAGCTTCCATTTATTTTTAAAGTGCTATTATTACAAGGAAGTTTAAATTGAAATATTTTATCACTAGAGTGAAAAGTGATCATAAGAATGTCAAATCCCGGTGTTAATTCATTTCTCAATTTGAGAAAACGAATAAAAACAAAAGCCTTACCTTAATGAATAAAAGAGTATGAAAAGAAAAGTCTATTCTAAGGTTTTTTTAAATGCCTTTATATGAAAATTTAATCACAATCGTGACATATAATAATTATGAAAAGTAAGTAAGCGGATATAAATTTCTTAAGCTTGCGAACGTGGAACTAATTTAGATTAAGAAGAAAACATGTAGCCAAAAAGACCATTTCTTACCTTACTTAAAGTACCTTTCACCAGTTTTGTTATCATTTATACTTTTGTCTAATAAATTCTGAACAATCATCTTGTTAGCGAATAATAAAATAATTTTATAAATTAATAATTTACTGTATTACTAAATTAAATAACATGCAGTATTTTGAAAAAATATTTATTTTCAGTTGAATGAGCACATAACTTTTCTGTGATTTACAAAATATTTTTTGAAGAATTTCATTGCGTTTCTGATACTAATATATACTAATCAGGACTAATACTAACTTAGAAACAGTTGAATTAATTCTAAGCCTTCGCTACTGCCCTGAAGAATGTATCTTAATAGCTAAACGCTGAATCAAACTATTTTTAAATATTTTTTTATTTAATATTAAATTCTAATTATTTTACTACAATTTTTGTTTTAAGTACTTGGAGGAATTTTAGACAGTTAAAAGCGTAATTTACCAGATTAGAAATTCAGAATTCAGATCAGAACAATTTAATAAAAAAAATTATATATGAAAATTATTTTCATTTCAAAAGCTTCACTCTTTTAATGGGCAAACTATTTGTCAAATCCTTTACTGTTCAGCAAAACAAAAAATTTTTCATCTTTTTATTGTTGATCTGCTATAACCGAAGAAGCTTAATTACCTAGTTTAAACTTTAATTTCTTCATAAAATTTAACAAATATACAGCCTTCAGTTTTTCCAGCACTCTCCTTTAAGCAGTTGTTAATATAAGCGAATGTTTAATTAAGTTTTTTGCCAATAATCAAAAAGTATTTTTTTAAAATTACAGCCAGTTATACCATCACCACCGAACTAAGCCGTATAAACAGGGGTTAAACCGAAAAGTACTGTTAGAAATGTTAGAATGTACTGTTTTCCATTAAAACTATTTTATAAAGTAGGCAATTTCTCTAAATTTTATGTGTTATATCCGATTTCTGACCTACTCTTGACGAGACGTCTTGTGTTCCGTCCGAGTGACACTAAACAGTGTGCCGGGGCGGCTCCGTGTCACAACCTTTTCGGAACAGTTTCCCAACCATCTCCGCCTGACAGGAGGTATCTTTTCCTCCGTGATGGATAGCTTCTGAGCGGGATTTTTGGGCCGCTTCCAAAAGCCAGGGCGTCCTTACCTTTGCGATCGATTTCGCTTCGGCTATCCAGGTCACAAACGCCTGCTTTCTTTCTCTCTGAGGGTGGACTCTTTTCGAACCTTTTAAGATTTATTTAGTCGGAAAACTTATCTATCCGTTTTTTTTTTAAATCTTTTTGTACATACTAAGATGTAGTGCTCTTGTGACTACTCTAATGCATTTGATAAAAGGAAAATTCTTGAAATCTTTAACTGTGGAATATGTTTAATCATTATTTATGGGTATTGCTTGTGATTAATCTAACTACTTTTCTAGCAAGTAGTTTATATGCAGGGCTGTAATATATAACATGCTATTTAAATCAATTTGAAATATTTTGGCTTGATTTCTACGTTTAAAAGGGTAAATTGTTCTTTGTTATGATATTACCATCAAGAAATTAAAGACTGTGCTTTCGATCTTGTATTAATATTTAAAAAAAATATAATAAAACCTTGTATTAATATTTTATAATCTTGTATTAATATTTTATAAAAAATATAATTACAATTACTGTTTCAGATTCATCATCTATTTGTCCTTATTAAGACATAATTAATAATAAAATGCATTTAAAATTACTGTTTTTATATTCAACATGCTGAATCTTATTTTAGTTTCAATTTCTATCTTTAATTTTATTACTATGATTGAACATAAATCTTTTTTTATTATATTTGTATGCCTTAAAGCCGCTGAAATATTGAAGGATATGTGTTAATTTTTGGGACTAAGTTCTTTACTTTTTTTTTTTTTTTTTTTTTTTGTTTTGATATCGCATTTCCATGTGCAGCGTTCAGGAAAAGGATAATAATTCTTGTAGTTGAAGAGATCTGTATGAATTAATAATTTGTTTTAAATGAACTAATTGTAATCCTACATTTTTATATTTAATATTTATATAATCCTACAAATATTACATAAATATGAGATATTTAATATTCAACATAATATCTTTTCATCTCATTAGCATTGGAGGTTTCTTTTGGCTTACTATTATTATGTTTCACTCTATTACATACAATTTTTTTTTATGTAAGCATTGCGTTTTATTCGCTTTGTGTTTGGTAGATAACATGACCCATATGACATGAGGTTGGTTTTGCCAGTATTGTTTGAAATATTTAATGAAAATTATTATTACTTTATAGCAACTATTTATGTGGCCTTTGATGGTGAAATACTGATAAAAAAGTGAAGCTTTAATTGACACCACATTTACCGCAAACGAATTTAAAAAAATATTAATTCAACTTTTAGACACAATGCTTGTGGCAACACTATTGAATGGTCTTCCTCTTTGTTTACCTTTTTCAAGTAATGGGAAATTTTCGTTTCTCTACTAACAATTGTCTGAATACCTAAGCGATACACATGTTAACCCTGCATTGTTTTTTTAAATAGTAATGGGGCGATCAGTAATATACGAAGAAAAAAAATGAAAACCCGGCCATTTGAAAAGAAAGCTGATCGTGAAGCTGCTAAGCTGGCGGCAAAATGCTAAAAATTGATTCAATATTTAGATATTGGAAATATAAGCGAAGAATGTTCTCATTGTTGGGCTTTGAGTTTTGTATCGGAAGTAGGCCAAATGGAAAAATGTGTGTACTCTTGAAAATATTAATCTCCCAGCATTCAACGAATGGCCAGTGGAGCTTAAAAACTTACTAACTGGAACTGACGAACATCGCGAACAGTATAGGACAACATCGGGGGTTGCCGAGTGAAAGGGAGGGGGGGGTGTGTGGGGGGGGGGGAGGCTGTATTCATTATTAAAAAGATAGCTAGTAAAATACCTCGAAAAATAACTGCTGTGTCCTGGTGGTAAGGGCTCGGCTTTGGTTGAATTCCGAATATTAAACTCTATATTGCCAAAGATCCATCATCTTCATGGACCTGGTGGGTGTCATATCTGAAACATATAAATACCATAATAAAACACAAGGGAAAAAGTGCGGAAATCAAATGCTGTGAAATAACTATTATCACAACTTATATTGATATATGGGCAGTTATGAGTACAGGTACAACTATATTAACATAGTAAGTTAACTAAATCATTATGCAATTCATCACATTTTGTTCACATTGGCGTATTGTTTCCATGACCGATATTTTTATCTCTCCTAAATCATTTATACCCTCCTCATTTTTGTTATTATTCATAATTTGCACACAGTAGTAAAAGACTAGGAATATGATGATGTCAAATCTTAGTGAGCATTACTTAATGAAGATATATTAATATAAATAACATCTAAAACAGGAATTTTTATAGGAAGTTACTTCTTTCAAATGATCAATAACTCTCTGAAAATTTATTAGTGAATATGATTGGGCTAAGATCTTCCCAAACTTACCAACGATCATTAATAGTAATAAGAATTCAACTTTGACAGATTGTACCAAAATAAGCCTTGCCAAATAAATCAGTAAATGCTTTGTTAAAAGCGTTTCTCCTTCACTGAAAAAGAAGCCGTATTTATTATGTGATTAAATTTTATTTTAAGGCTTAGGAGATAAACTAAAAACTCAAACTTATATTGCAATTGGATAAATACTTTAAAATTCGAGTTTGGAGAGCAAGTAATTTAAAGAAAAAATAACGGAAGTGGTCTTCTGGAAACTTTCTTGCTTACTCTACACAAAATGACTTATACCCTTTGCTTCGCATAAAATTGTGATTCTTAAGTGAAGCCGCGAATGATTTGTATGGCACTGGAGAACGATAACTACAAAATGTAGATCTTTGACGTGAATATGGCAATTTTATTTAATCTATCAGGCGAATATGTATTTTGGACCTCTCTTACTAACCCGTTGAAACTAAAATTTGAAACAGAGCATTCAGTTGTAGTCACAAGATACTATAAAGAAATTCATTGATTTAACTCATTGCGTTTACATGCAGGCAAAAGTACGGATCTACAAACGGTCCACCCTTCAACAGATTTAGTTCAAAATTTGATAAGAATCTACATTTTTAGATGTTACACTTATGCACTAAATTTCATCTACTTAGCTCTATTTCCTCTTTAGCTTTCATCTCTTTGTAGCCATCTAGTTCACTTGTACAATAAAATAGACGGATTTCCTCTGCATGCATTTTATTCACAATTTGATTGAATCTACGATTTTGATGATTGGGATCAAAATTTATCAGTTTAGCTCAAATCTTGTTTGAGTTATCGTTTTCTCAAACAGGCATAATTCTAAAAATGTGTCTTCTATACTCAGGGAGGTCTAAAACATGAATATTAGACAAAACTTTGAATTTTTTACGATTACAACTTTTCTATATTTCCTATGCGGGAAAGTATTTAAACTTTAATAAAAATAAGAGTTTCTTTTATTGTTATTCAAACGAAATAAATTTTATTTAACTTTAAATCTGTAGCTTTCATGATAAAATAGAATATATAAATATCCAGCAATATATGAGTCGCGGACTTTCTCAAAATGAGTTAGCATATATCATTCTGAATATTTTTTTGAATTGTTGGCATTTTTATGAAATTCTATATAGATTTACGTTATGGTAAAATGTTCAGTCCATATTTTATATTATCTCCAATAGCTGGCATAACACCCGACGTGTTGAATAAAACATTATTTTGAGAAGATATTTTTTCTCATGAAAAACATTTTTATTCTGGTTATTTTATTTTAAAAAGAATTTTGCTTAAAGTAATAAAAATTTAAAAAAATGGTTGACTTAAAATATGTTGACGAGCACAGTATTCAAAATTCAGAGTAATGTAATAGGATAATGTGTTTTACTAGGATTTTTCTTTTATGAATTTATTTCCTGAGCATAAAAAATGCTTAAAATTCAAAATAATACTTGAAAATAAAGAATTTAATATTGTATTTTTAGTCATATATATTACATCTATGCTGAGATTAAAATTCAATTCTTTAATCCAATCTTCTGTATCAACTAGTAAATGCACTTTAGGATATTAAAGTTATTTCCAGTATCTGATGTTATAATAATTATTTCTCTTAATTTCTCTTTTTCTCTTAATTTCAGCTACTCGACGTTAAATATGGAAACTATGTGCAGCAGCATGCCGATTCACTGAACAGGTCTAACTTCACATTGCCCCCTGGAGCCAACAATACAGCTCAACAGCAGCAGCAGCATCAACAACAACAGCAAGCACCAACACAGAGAACCCGGCAACACCGCCCGAACCACTCTCAGAAAAGCCACCATCGAAGTGGTCACCACAAGAAAGATCATCAATTCCACCCGATCTATGAAGAAGTCAGTGCTAATTCAGACGATAATAAAGTTGGGCGAAGCTACGATTCAGATATTGAAGATAGTGAAGTGGAAGGTAGGACAGTTGGCAGCGAGGATGAATTTGCTGAGGATGAACTCAGCGTGGCTGGGGAGTACCCACTGAATCCCGAAGAAAGCCAGCCTTGTTCAGCTACAAGCAGTCTTCAAGGCTCCACCGGCGGAGACCTGTACCCTGACGTAGTTACTGGATCTAGCGAGAGATTCTGTAGTGATGGCAGCCCTTCAGAAGCCCGAACTTTAAAAGGTAACTTTCGAAGCATGGATTTAGGATCCGGACATAATAAACTTACACATTCCCTTGAGAGAAACAAAGACGGACATCCGAGCAATAGTTTTCAAGCGAAACAGAACTACTACCTCAACAAAAGCATGTTGGGGCCGGACTTTACTTATCCGGAGGGTGCAATGGATGGCAGCTCTGGTGTGTCACCTTCTGGTGATATGGTTCAACAAACAGATCAGTCTCAGTATCCGCCTTCTAGGGTAATGGGATCCTCTCTTAATTTTATCCCTGCCTTGTTGCAACAACAGCAGCAACAAAGAGGAGGACCCATGCCTTCTAGGTCAGCTTCTAATTCCCCTCCACCACCACCGTATGTTTCATCGTCTACTAATCCTAGACCAGGACAGGGATCTTCTAATAGTGGAATAATCTCTGCGCTGTATAACCCTCAGATTGTGTCACCAGGTGGCCAACAAGGAAGCCGAATACCTGACGCCTTGCTGAGGGAACTGACTTTCAAAATGCCTTCTGCCAATTGTGGAGGAGGTACGCTACCGGCCGTTGCACCCATGAGCTCGAGGTCACTCCCAGTGCCACCATCTTGCAGAGCTGGTGGGAGTGGCGTCCTCTTTACAGTCGAGAATCCCTACCCTGTTCAACAGGCGCCACCACCTTCATTGTCTAGGACGCGATCGGGCTCTGCCACCGAGTTCACGTCTAATGTAGGTCGGGGTGGTTACCATCAGTATCCTCATCATGCAGTTGGGGGTGGCCGGCCACCAACTCCGCCTCCCCCTGAAAATATATACGCTTCCATCGATGATGTGGGACCTTTCACGATCGATGGTGGTCGACATCGGAGCCCCTTTGTGCCCGGTCGAAAGGGATCTGCAGATCAGAGGAATACTTTTGGTCGGTCCGTAGGAGGTAGTGGGCGGACAAACAAGTCCGCCGGTGACAAGTTCCAAGCGAATAACGTCCCCAACCGACATCCAAACCCTGAGGGTGGATCGTACGGTGATATTAGGCCTATCTATGACTCCAGGACTGCGTGTTCGTGAAACTTGACGCATTGGAGGCTTTTGTAGTGAAAATGGACTCATGATTTCAAAGAATTGACTGCAGGTGGTTATGTTGCTCCTCCTGCCAGAATATCGTTGGTGTCATCATCGCAAATACTTAACCGTCGGTACCGAATTAACTTTATAATGCTTCTTCAGTGAAGCAAACCCTGTCCATTTATTTTAAAGGCAATAATAATTAAGGTTTTCAGAAACATTGGAAATAAATTACAAGACCTTCAATATTTTTACCCCCCCCCCCCATCCATGTTTTTACTAATTATCTAGTCGTGCTGCAGGTTTTAGAGTGGAATCCGTGTTTATGTTGTTCATCAGTATACTACAATAAATAAATGTGTTTCAAATCTACATGATGTTTGTGGACATATGGTGTAGTTTGTAGTCTGTTTATCTGCCTTTCGCTTTGTATATTTCTAGCTGTATGATTGTGTGGATTAAAATATAATGTTAAGTGACTTTAAACGAAAACAATGAAGATTTACTATGCAAAATATAATTGTGAAAATGTCTTCAATATTTTTTAAATAATCGGATATTAAAATCTGAAAATTTAGTTTAATCGTGAAGTTAATTAAATTTTAATAGTATATTTTTTATGCTTTGCAAGCTGGATATTTACTGATTTTTTTTTTTAAACACAAAGTAAATCTTAAAAATATTTTTGAGCGCTGAATTTCATTGAATAAGGACAATATCGTAAGTTCAGTGGCATAAGTAAATGATCTTGAATTCCTATTTAAATATGCAACTCGGAGCAGATACGGGTTTTATTGTTAGTGTCTTTTATGAACTTAGATTATATTTATTAATCTGTATTTAGAATCTAGTTCGCGTGTATTAGAAATAAAAATTTGTTCTAGTCTAATAGTCATAAAATTATAACTTTCCTGCTCAGCTTCTAAGTTACACGAACAAAATTTGTTGGCGATAAGGTATCAGAACTTAACGTTCACTGCAAACCTACGTAGTAATCATCCAAAGCAGCGTTTCGCCAATTTTAATATATTATATATATTGCTTTATTATTTTGTTAATAAAGGAACCTACATAGGAATATTAAATACTTATTTGGTTATTGTCTGCAGAGTCGTAAGTTCAAATGCAGCGACTTTATCGTTATATGTCGTTAACTTTTCATGTTAAAAATAAATAATCAAACAACACATGCTATGCAATTCTTGTTTAATGATTAAGCAACGAAATATCAATAATTAATGTCTTATACGTATACTGTTATCTGTATCTGATGTTTGTAAAAACAGTATATATTTTCGTATGTTGCTGTTCGTGTTGTGAAAGAAATGAGAAATAATGTTTGATGTTGTTCAACCATTCTGCTCTTACGTGCAGCAAAATTCGAACTAATTTTGTTTCTTTACTGGTAGATATTATTGCCCTAACATTATGTCATGTATTATTTTTATTTTACTACGAGGTTTGGTATTTGCGATGAAATTATAAGTGCTGGACCAGCCAAAGGAGGTCAACCTCCAAAATAATTTAGTGAACTTGAAACAAATTTCTTGTAAAAAGAACTATATCATATGGACGGAAAAAAATGACATTTTAAACTGTTATAATTTATATTTTGTTGAGTTTTCCAAACTTTTTTTTTCAATTATTCTTTTGTATATATTTGTTAAATAATTAATTTACCCAATGAAATGTTATGTAACAGTTATTTTGAAGGTGGAAAAAAAAAAAGAACTAATTTATACTAATTGTCAGATGCATACCTGAATTCGTTTGCTATTGCTGTGAAGTTTTGACTTTTGATTTATTCATTAATATCAAAGAATTAGAAACAAATTTTGTCGTATAAACCTGTTTATTATTATTGTAATATGCCACATTGGTGTTTATGATGTCTTATTTTAAGTTAAGAAAAGTTTTCTTAGAATTTGTGACTTCATGCGTTTGCATGTGAAGTAGTATTTATCTGTAGAACTTTTTTTTAAAAAAAATTTATTGTGATACTTGCAATACATTTCCATTTCTAAACATTGAAATAACTACAGATAAATCGTGGTTAATCGAATTATTGTATGAAAATTCATAAAATTTATCTTTTTATACCATATTAATTTAACACTTACTAACAAAATTTAGAATATTTTGGGGTATTTTTTTGTTATCTCGACAGCAATTGTCGCCAAGGATAAATTTTGGCGATAAATATTTGAAATACGCTGCAGCTTCCATATGCGCACAAGTGTGCCAATCACGCTTCACAAAATTGGCAACAAAAGTCACATTTTGTAATTATGCCACTTTGCGCATTTGGCGTCTGTTATATCTGCCGTTGAGCAAACGAAAAAATACTCTTCTAGACTATCTTGAAAATTTGAATTATATAGATAATTCTCTAAAGAATATGTATAAAACGTTCTCAAAAATTTTGAATGAATAAAAAAGTGTCTCAAGTCACAGTTGTAAGTATGTATTAATCTTTCATTCTATAAAAAGACAATCTGTATTTGAAAACAAATTGCCTTTTAAAATTCTATGTGTGTGTATAAAAAATCCGCATACAAAACGTTTTTCAACTACGTTGATATAATTTCATTGAAAGAATGGTATTTTCAATTGAAGATACAAATTTAATTAGAAGCAGATGATTCATTCAAAAATTCCTAAATGCTAATTAATCGCGTTTATAATTACGCGAATTATTTTTATGTTATATGAATTACATTTAGGACTCTTTCATTGCACTTATTTCTTTTTATTTGCCATGAACATCGGTTCTAAAAACTAAACTTCATTAAAAAAAAAAAAAAAAGTCACTGAAAATATATGTTTGCAAAAACATTATGAACATTATTTTTTTAGTCCAAATACAGAAACTTCTCACAATGAACAATCGTTATCTTCATTATAATATTTATCAAATTGCAGAAACAAATAATTATTATTATAAAAAAATTGTTGAAATGAATATTTGCATTAGACGTGAAATTCAATTAATACATGTTTGCTGATTTTCAAACATTTTGGTTTGATTATATCATAATGTAATAATAGGATTATTCTAGATTTCGAAAAAAATTTCAAATATTTTTTCGAGTTACAGCAATGTTTATTTTGATATTAATTGAATACGAATTTTCTTCAAAGTTTTATCGTAATTGTTATAAAAGTTATCTTTTTTTGTTTGAAAACCATCAATAAAATAATATTGAAAAACTATCATTAATTTTTTTTTCTGCGAGTTAATGGTATATCTATGAACTTTAATTTACAGTACATTCTGCAGCAATGCTTTGTTTAAGAATTATATTGGTTCATTTATATTATTATATTTTGTTCCTCAAACGTACTGAAGAGTTATGAAAAATTAGTTTGGCAATTTCAATACAATTCTGAAAATTGTTTCTTATGAAGTGTTTTTTTTTTCGACATTGATGTTTTGACTGTGTGTGTGTGAAATGTTAAAGCTAATTCATTACCCAATATATCGTAAATGAGCGCAAGTTATTTGAAGGACCAGAATGTTTTAAATGACGAATAGTATTATCTGTTCCCCAACTATTTATTAATGTGCTTATATGTCTTTTTTAAATGTTTGTATTGTCCAAAGGCCAGTTCAGCAACATTGGAGCAGATGAAAACGTATGTAAACAGTAAATAAAAGGCAATAAAGAAATTTATACTAAAAATACTTGATTATTAAAAAGATCTGTAATATTAATTTGTTCAAGCAAACACAAAAATTTTAAACATTGTAATTTTTATAGTAAAAAAATTAATATTATCCAATTTTATTTGAAATTTTTTTTGTATTTTTAATTTTTACGATGTAAAATATTGTTGCCAATGACAACTCAAGTTAACTGTATGCCGATTTTCACTATATAGTACCGCAATGTGAATGAAACTATGTTATATGTCATACCATAATGATGTAACCATCATAATATCAATCTTAGAACTATAGAAATTGCAAAAAAAATTAAAGAACTTTCAACTTAAATCTTAATAACAACTGTGGATTTTATATGTTAAGTTTCAGTTTACCTAAAATTTTGGACTGAAATAACTTCTCATAGCCTCGGTAGATGTCGCTGCGTTCGTATGCAATGAAAGGAGGTATAAAGGAAAATTGCTGAACGTTACTTCCTCTCTTATTTCTTTATATCTCCAAAATCATCATATTCAATCGCAGATCACATTTTCATTTAAAAATAATAATATTTATGAGGTAAAAATACAAAATGATTTCTACGAAAGTGGTATTTAGCATTTTAAAGTCAAATTAAAACGTCTTGGAGTGTAATAAAATATTCGATTTAAAAATTTTGGTTATCTTTGAAAGAAAAAAAAATAAAAGAATTTAATGAACAATGTTTTTGTCATTTTCTTTTAATGAAAAAAAGGGAATTATAATACTCCTCTAATGAATCAAAAATTATTTCAGTTCAAAACAGTAAGTTATTTAAATTTAAATTGTGAATACGTTGGGGTCATATTAAAGATTATTGAACGAGACTTAATAATAAAGCACATAGGTTTCAACGTTTGCAAACGTGTGTTGCCATTAATTTCAAAAACGCAATAGATTTTGAAATGATGAGTTTATGCATTTTAAATATTAAAATTGCATGATTCTTTTATTTCTGCTTGGACCTTTTTATTGATAATGATATATGCTATTATTAATAACTGACTTTTTCTTGCATGCATATTTGGCATTTGAATGAATTTATAATAATATTTAGAGAAAATATTTTTCGATCTGATATGATTCGAGTTTAAAAATTACATTAATAGCGTTATATCTCTCTAGCAACATTCAAATACATTTGGAAGAATTCTGTTTAATCCTAAATTTGATTTTTTTTAAACTGCAAATGTTTGTCAGAATTGCGCTATATGTCATTGTTAAGATAAGCTTGGAGGTGAAAATATTTTGCTTTGGTTATTGAATTAAACGAATTCAACTATTATTATTTTGTAAATCTATTAAATCTCTTGCTTGATAATATGCACATGGATGTTAAATGACATGTTTTTTAAATTTAATTTCTTATAAGTTTATTCAAAATAGGGCACTTGCTTTTATAAATTATATGAGAATAAAATAATGGATCAGCATCTAGAAAAATAATTTAATTGTTTTTAAATTTTTAAAAAATTTAATCAATGTATCAATGCTATCTTTTCTTCCTGAAATTTCAAATATGTGCTTCATAAGAAATCAGTATTTTTACAATATTTGAATTTATAAAAAAAAAAAAAAATGGAAAAGAAGCTGTTTTTTTTGGGCTTTGCATTGTTGAAAATTTGGAGAATAAAATAATTAAATGATACCCTCTTTGTGAAATATATTCTCTGATATGGGGTCAGCGGTGGTATTTGAGTCAAACTCGGAAGTGTGAATCATTTGTCAATTAGATTGATAAATAAATGCATAAAAGTTGTCAAGATTTAGATCAAGAAAACCAATCTGGAATATACATTATACTTTGCATTTTTTTTTATTTACATTCAGTCAGGACCGGTGTTCTGGTATTACTAGTTTGAGTCAAGTTCAAATTTTTTTTCTCTAATTAGCATCTATCTGATGGTTGTAATTTACGTAAATTTTGATCTTGTAAGTTTGAATCACTGATAGAACGATACCTAAATCTTCCTCTTATCTTCAAACGATCAAACCATACTAGGGGAAGGAACTTTGGCCTACTGGAAATTCTACGAATAACTAAGTTCACGAATCCTGCGTTCGTGGTTAATCATTGGTGAAAGTGTTTTACGAACGTAGGGCTCACCATTCCTATAGCAGAAACTTCTGCCCTAAATATCCTTTCATCTTGTGGAAATCTAGGATTTACTCATCTAATTAGAATCAAAATTGAATATGGTTTTCGCGGTGGTGACAATGTTAAGTCCAATAATTCAATGAATCACTCAAATCTCTCAATAGCCATAATGAATCTAATTAGTATTTTGAATCCTACTTAGGTTATTATTGAAGTCAAATATTGGATATCCGATTAGAAATCGATAGAGAGCGCAAATGTTAGTGACAGATTTTAAATATTCTTTATATATATGTGCATTTAAAAAGTCTAAATGACAGGATGGCCATTCTACATTGGATTTCCATATCAAGACGCCAGGTCAGACAAAAGCCTCCTCTACATCTGCGAAATCTCAATTAACGGATCCAAGAGCTGTAAGACCCGAAAGGCGTTTGGGCCTCGACCACAAACGGAACGTCAATTCCAAACCTGGCGATACCAAAACTCATCCCCACCTTCTCATCGTCCTATTTCCATTATGCAAATGTCCTGGAGCCTATCCTAGTCTCAAAGGGGCACCCTATAAGCCAGTGGCCGCACAATTTAATGGACGCCTAACTTAATTCAATAGGACACTCGGCCGCAAAATTCGAGTCCGTGGCTTTATGAAATGCTTCATCACGAGATAGATTGTGGGTGTCATGTGAGGTTGGGCTCTAATGAAGACATCCCATTCGCTGCATTGATGGATGACGTCAGAATCACAATAATTATTGGTCCGGCCATGACGTGCGGAGCTCGAAGTAACAGCCCGCTTAACCGTGGCACGCATTTGTGTGATGGAAACAGTCAATTCCAGTGAAAGCAGGCAACAGCTCTGTGAACCTTGACTAATGACAGTGGGAGAAGGTTATTACTTAGAAGAAAGGAGTGTGGTCAGATAGGAGACGCTGTAAGATATTGGCCCTTTGCGTGAAATTTGAGAAGCTGGAAATTCTCCGTTAAAAAATTGGAAATTCAGTTAATAATAAACACATTTTTATTTGATTGGATGAGTTTTAATTTCAGATCAAATGACTGAAACGCTATGTATAAAACGGCATATTACGGAAAATTATTAAAAAAAGGCCAAAATTTTCTTAAGAATCAAGCTCTTGATTTATAGAGTCTATTTAAACTTCTAATTAGATGGTGCATCTTTTTTTTTTAATTAGTCAGTCACCCCGTTACCACAGAACTAAGCCCGTATAAACAGGGATTATTGTGACTGGCTGCTATGATGATTAAAGATTCAAATTTTTGCATTAGAAAACAACGGACAACAAAAGTTCAAAGAATCTTCAAACTGTTGGTAAAAGGCAAATGGTGCATCCTATTATACCCTAGATAAAGTTTCTATACGGATTAGTTAAAAGATATCGCAAACACTTAAATATTTTTCAACAAATCTTCCTTAAAAATTAATTGCTACATTTAATTTTATTTCAAATTTCAATATTAACATTTTTATAATTCAGTATGCATACATGGCTGAGATCGCGCCGTCATAGAGAGATTAAGAATGTTTTTAATTTGTTGTAAGACATATTTTAATTTCATTACTCCCGTTTGAGTATATTCATATTACTTGAACTCTTTTGTTTCATTACTTCTTCTAATTCATGGAATTTAAGTGTTTTAAAAATAAGCAATATAAATGAGACTTCAGAATTTTCTTAAACCGAAGAAAGCGTCATCTTTGCAGCGAGACACAAACTTATAAGTTTATCAGATATAGAGTTCTGAAGAATAACTCTTTGAGGATTCAAAAATAATTACCATTTTTAGTTCAAAAATTTCCAGAAGCCAGTTGAATATATATATATATATATATATATATATATATATATATATATATATATTGTAACTAACTGAAAGGTCACAATTAATAATAAAATTATTATTTTGTATAAAAATGCTTCATTCAACGAATATTACATTTTATCATCCTTTATAAATAAAAATGCCCTTGGAAGTTAGTTATATTAACGTCCTGTTTTAAGCAACACTAGGGCTATTTTGGGATGGACTTCGTAATTTTAAACCGTGACACCTGAGTTGGCACCCCCCTCTCCACACTACGCCACACCAGCGGGAGGACGTTTGGCCTTGACGGATTTAACGTGCAACAGATACCCTTACACTATGGTTCTTCGGTGAAATCGGGTCTCGAATCTGAAACCCTACGGCTCACGAGCTGAGACCTTGCCACCGCGGCCCAAAATGCTCTTGGAAATAAACTAATATTTGCTTTTAAAAATAGTAAAATTTGACTATCAGGCAAATAACTAGAAGTATGAATTTCTAGTAAAATAAATCAATATTTTACTAGAGTGATATTATATTCAGATATTCACTAATGGACTGTAGTAAAGTAAGAAGACGATGAAAATGTTCTCATTTTCGAAAATGATTAGAAAACTCGGGTGTCATTCTACCATCAGAGCCCGTTTTCAAAATTACGAGATATATCCCGAAATCGTTTCAGGGTTGCTTCAAAAGGGGATATTCATATAACCAAACTTTGAATCCCAATGCCAAATGCGATCGTGTTTATGAATTTCGATGTCTCGAAAATATATTGATTTACAGTACGAGCAAAAAATTATCATTCAAATTTAAATAACAAGCATTTTGGTCTCTAATAAGTTTTTAAAATATTTGTTTATTACTTCATATTTAATTTTATTTTTCTTAAGTTGTAGTTTTTTTTTTTTTTTTACTAATGTTTCAAACACAGATGAGATGCTTCAATTTTCATAAAAACCGAAATATGGTCACGATTGGAAATGGTTTACGAAGCCATGTTCTAAACTTTTCGCTGTATAAAATATTATTTTTAAAAAGAATTGATTAAAAGTGGTGATCTTGGAAAAAAAAATTTCATAGCATAATTATTTACACTATACTTTCATTATTTTAACTCATTTTATTTGTCTGGACAACATAATTTATCGAGTGTTATATTTTATTTTTATTTAAAAGTGGAAAATGAAAATATGGTAATTAAAAAACTAAACAAACGATGTTGTTTTGTTTCATTATCTTGAAAAATAAACATTTTCACCTCCAAGTTTATATAACTCTGTGATATGTGAGTGTTCAGAAAAGTCGACTAGTGCTTAGTAGGGTGCGGGTTCAATAGCACACAGTGGCGGATTTCTGATTTAGCAGACAAGGCAGCTGCCTATGGGCGCTAGGCTACGGAGAAGGTACAAATATGTTGAATAAAAATTATTAGCTTAGTTATCAGATGAATGTATAAAAAATACAAATTCTATTAAATATTAGGATAAGATTAATATTTTGTCAAGTAAAAATCAACAGGTTCGTCTGAGTTTCATACCATCCATATATAAACACCGAATGTTTGCTAAAATAACATTGTGAATTATTCATTATCGGATTCGAAAACTATCACGCTTTTGCGCATGCGTCATCAAAAAGGGAGTGAGAGAAAAGATGAGATAATGAAATGTTTTTATTTGCAATAGGGTAAACGCAGACTTTTTACGGAATTAAAAAGCCCAACAACCGCTCATTTTCTGCGTACCACCCTTTAACGAAATACAATCGTCTAAAAGTTCTAGTCTCGGATCTTGAAATGAACAGTCTACACGTGTATGCCATGCAGTTGCTAATCAAAACAAATAACAAAAACATATGTATTTTTACAAAGTTATTGATATAAAAATTATATAAATAAAAAATTCTTAACTCGCTGATTAATTAAAAACGAGTTGAAATATGAAAATAAACTGACCAGATTATTAAAAAATGAATTTATAATGTGCACTGCCTAGGACTGCAAAATACCTTAAATCCGCCTCTGCAAGTCAACCCACGCTTTCTCAATGGCTAGTATAAATAATTGTTATTAACAAATTAATTAGTTTCTTATTTATGCAGCTATCAAATATTTTGTTAAAGAAATCCCATTAATAAAATAATGTAGCAAGAAAACTGTTTGCATCTCCGGTTTGCATTTATGGTATGTGAAAAAAAAAAAAAAATGCAAATGCTTGAATCTGAGTGTTCAATGCCTTATTCAAAATTACTATTTTTAAAAAGATTCAAAATTAGTATTTTTAAAAAGATTCAATACGATTATTTTGAATCATGTGTGAAATATTATTCGTAAAAAAAGTTAGGAAGTATGTTAATTTATTTTAAATTTACTAATTAATATATAATAGACATTCATTTCCAGCAGTTTTTGAAAAACAATTTAAATACATTATAGAATTGTATAATTAGATTATATGTAAAACAAAATTTTCAAAAAACAAAAAGTGCTTCGAATTTCCAAACTTTATGAAATTTTCTCAAATAAAGGATCTAAAAAAAATCGTGAGGATTTTTTTGTTTGTTTGTTAATTTTTAAGGCTCTAATGCCACCTGTTTATTTTAAGGATGCAATTTTATTATATATACTTTTAAACAGTAAAGATGATAAAATTCCAAAAGGATTGCAATTTTCAAGTATCGGAAAGGAGAATTTTTCTGTTTTGTTGCTCAAGTTTTTAAACAGTTTTATGAATTACAAAGTTAAATGTGAAGGTTTTAAAGTTTTACAGGAAACTTGGTTTTCCATTTGCTACAAAATTTAAATAATTCGCACCTTATTAATTC
>JAPMOR010083970.1:136721-163362 GCA_026543865.1 Argiope aurantia | reverse complement strand
ATTTGCTACAAAATTTAAATAATTCGCACCTTATTAATTCCTCCTTGGACCCTTTAAAACCTTTTAATTTTTAAATGCATTAATAAAAATAATATAATCTTTATAGACAGATAAAAATAACTTATTATTTAATAAATAATAAAATAAATTTTTTAAATCTAATTTTTATCTAGTTAACAGATTCTATTAAATATTTTTCTTATAAAATAATAGCATGATTTTGAAATTCTAGTCTAGATTTTTGTTTAATTAATACACTTTTTTCTCTATTGTATGAACTGTGGTAATTTCATCCATTAACGGATTTTTCCTTATGCGAAAACAAAACGAAATAAATCATACGTTTCTATCTGAAACATTCTTACATGTTTTTGATTTCTTTTAAATTTTTCTTATCCTTAGTTTAAACTAACTTCTTGTGATTAGCTTTCAAATAGTTTTAAATAACATTTAATTCTATGTTTACCATATTGAAATAATCCTATATTATTTTGTTATTAAGAATTCTGTTCAATCTTTAATTTAATTATTTTTCTATCGAAATTCTTTGAAAAACTTCTTTTTAAGAAATTATTTAAATGTAGAAGAAAATTAATTTGAATTAATCATCTAACGCATTCGAAGAATATAATAATATGTAGCAATAAGACCAAATTAACATTTTGATTAATGTAATTATATCAATATCATGTTTTATAATTCATCAGTTTTATGTGAATTCATGAAACAACCGAATTACTTATTTCGCTTCCAATATCATTAATATAACAAATTATATTAATCTATAGATTCCATAATCTTTATAAAACTCGAGATTTTATTTTGCTTAAAATAATTCCCTTTAAAATACCGAATTATTCCAATATATTCTCAAATAACAGGGTCAAGAAAATTCTGCCTAATGTGTTCTTAAAGCTTTTTAAAATGGAATTTTTGTTTTCGAAAGAATTAGAAATATCTATCAAATGTTTAGGTATCCTTTTTCTGTACTATGATTCTTTTTTTTTTTTTTTTATTTATCTATAGAATTTTTTTTTTCTCTTCTGAAAAAATTGGCTTGTCATATAAATTTTTATCTTGGAATGTAATATTTGTTTTAAAGAGATTATTGAGAATAAATGATTTTATTCGGAAATTCTTTTTCATTTTTTTTAACTTTTATATTTTTAGAGTAAAGTTAAGGGAGCATAAAAATGATTGTTAGAAATATTTTTTTAGACTAAAAAAAAATGTGATTTTTTTAATTGCTTTTTTTTAATTGTAAAATTCATCATGATAATTATAATAAACTAACAAGGAAGGGTTTTGTTTCCTTTTGATTTTATTTTAATCAAAATTATTGAATATGCGCAATAGTTTATTTCAAGCATTTTTTTTTTTTTTTAAATCGTACATAATTTTAAATGTCATTGATTGAAATAATATATTTATACGATTTTTTTTTTTTGAGATTTGATGTAGTTAACAGATTTTTTTAATTGTTGATGTTTAAAATTTATCTTCTCTTTTGGTATTACTGTGTATTTAATATGAAGAGAAATGAGATTTTGCCTTGATAAAAAGCAATAAATGTAACATATCTAAATTTACTGAAGCACCGCTAAGGTAAAAGTTGTATAAAAATATATAAAAAAATATTTCTGAATTTTGTGAATGGTAGATATTAGTAGCCTTTTTTTTATAGTTATTATATTTATACTTCATGTTTTAATCATGCTTGATTATTATTTATATTATACTATATTTTTAATTACTGAAAAATTGATTATGCAGTTCGTTTAATTTTACCAAAGAATGTTTCAAAAGAACACTTTTATTCAGTTTTATAAAATAAAATTTTTATTTTATTTTATAATTTTTTTAAAAAAATTCGTTACAGAGACGAAAATAAATAAAATAATTTAACAACACATATACCATGCATTCCTTCTGCAAATTAAATAATAGTTTAAATTATTGACCAAATTGAATATACCTGCATTGAATCATTTTATTATTTCGAAATAATTAAAATATTAAGAAATTTTTTTATGATGCTTTAAGGAATGTAGTGTATGATATTTTTTATATATTATTTTCATTTTAGCAAAAATAGTGCACAAAAATAATTAAAAACATATCTAAACCATATTTAACGGATCTCAATTCTTATTATTTTATATCATAGTAATATAATTCATAATTTTAGTCATTATATAATAATCAGCTCTTGATTAGTTCACCTTTCTAATTTGAACTCTTTCATGCGCTACGTTTCTTAAAACTATATTCAAAAACTTCATAATAATGTTGCGGAATGCCCGAAATCTAATAGATTAAATTATTTTTTAACTATTGAACAATTTTTAAATTGTTCCAAATAAATTTTGAGCATCCGTTGACATAGGAATTTTATTATATAAAAATAATTGCAATCATTTTATTTTGAATGCATAATATTGGACAGATTCCTACTAACATATTTTAGACATTCTTTTAAATTTTTTGATAAAATTTAAATATTGCTTTAACTTTAGTTGTGCTTCTCTAGCTTTTGTGAAACTGTATTCAAAAGGTTAAAGAAATACATAAGCATGAATCAACAAACTGGAAGTTTAAAATAAAATGGAATACAAGATGTTTTGATGTTATGTGCTTCAACTTTTCAATATGCCGTCAACAGTGGACGTGAAATTCTGCATAGTAAAGTATGTTGATGGTGAATGTAAATCTATATAATGCTCAAATTGTGTAACGTTGATGTCCTCGCAAAGTATTGTCTTGTAAAATATGAAAATACTTGAAATAAACATGAGCTGTTGTGGTACTGGCTTTATTTTATTTTATACACTACTATGCTTTCTATTTCTCTCCATTTACTTAGTTTAAGACTGTGTATTTTTCTTTTCCAGCGTGTGCAGAAACTAACTTTACAATGTGTGTGTGTGTGTGTGTGTGTGTGTGTAAGCATTATTTTATTTGAAGCAGAAGGCAGGTTTGAAAATATAGATGAGACATTTTACATTTTAAAATTAATTTTAATATCCATTTCGGAAAAGCATAATTATTTACAAGTAGAAACGCGGACAAGCAGAGACGCCAGAATGCGGCATAAAAGCAGAAGTCGGGAAGAAGCGAGAAATAAATTATCCCTCTTCTTATATAACCTGAGATTTTGATAGGGAAAATATTTCTTTACAGTGCTAACATATTATTAAGATTTCGATAGGGATTTTTGCTACACGCGTCGACGAGGTAAGGGAAAGACAGGGATCTTTTAAATAAGAATTTGTCTCGTCAGCGTTATTTTGTCCCTTCATTTGGAGTTTGGGAAAGTTAGGCTTTTAGCCGATTCAGCAATTTTACAAATCTCTCTTGAATTAATTAAGTAGAGAAAGTAAAATTGGATCACGAAATAAGAGAATATTTTAGAATGAAGTTACTATGGGCTAAATTAAGATAAAACCTTGCAAAATAATTAGATTGAAATTAAAGTTAAAATTATCATTACACACACACACATATATATATATATATATGATATAAATAAAATTAAAAGTATTGAAAAATAATTTCTTTTCATTAAAAAATAAATATAAAATATTTTCGAAATATATCATAAAAGGGTGAGCATTAATATAAATATTACTCTTAATGTATAAGAATATTAATAATTCCAAACAAAAATTAATATCGAGAATTTATGTTTCTTATGATATTAATTTGGTTTACTTTTCTTATAGTATTTTTTGAAGCTCTTAGCGCTTTTTTTGATGTTTTGTTTTCAATTGCATATAATGCTCATTAATGGAGCATGGTTCAATATATTAAGAGTTCCATCCCAAAAAAGATTCAAAACAGATTTTCAATCTATGTAAATACAGACTATCAGACATTTTCAATAAAAATGACAGAAATAAAATTAAAAGCATTGAAAAAATCTTTTATTGTTCATTAAAAAGTAAAAATTGTCATCGAATTAAATCGTAAAAGGTCGAACATTAATAGAAATATTACTTTCAGTCTATAAGAATAATATTTTTGAATAAAAATTAATATGCAGAATTTTTTTTTCTTTTGATATTCATTTATTGAAGATTTTCATGCTTTTAAGATTTTTTTTTCACTTGCGTATAATCCTCGTCAACTGGACATAGTTCAATATATTAAGAGTTCCATCTCAAAATAGATTCAAAGATTTATTTTATTCTATGTAGAATATCAGACTTTAATAAAAATTGTATAAATAAAATTAAAAGCATTGGAAAATGCTTTTTTACTCATTAAAATGTAAAAAAATAACTATTACTGTTGAAATCAAGCTTAAAAGGAAAAGCATTAATAGAAATATTACTCTCAGTGTTTAAGAATGTTAATAATTTAGAATGAAAATTAATAGTGAGGATTTTTTTATGACCTACATTTGGCTAACTTTTATTATACTATTTTTTGAAGCTCTTCGCACTTTTAAGATTTTTGTTTTTACCTGCGTATAATCCTCGTCAACCGAACATGTTTCCATTTATTAAGAGTTCCGTTCCAAAATGGATTCAAAACATTGATTTATACTAGGTAAAATGTAAATAATCTTCACTATTTCTCTTGGAAAGAAAAAGGTTACAGTTTGAAAATTAGCGGGAGTGATCTAACCAAAATTCTTTTCGGTTTCTCTCGTTTTTCCTCCAAATAAAGATATTTTCTCACCCCCTCTTTACTTCTGCGCATAAAAGTTTCTCGAATAGAGAGAGAGAGAAAAAAAATTATTTTGGATACCTTTTTGTTGATATATTGAAACCAAAATTGAACGCCAAACTACAATTTTAATAACAAGTTCAGATACCGAATTTCATGTATCTATATTGTTATGTTTTTGAATTTCAACGTTCATATTCATGCGAATATGTAGAATGGCAGACAGTCGATCTCTCGACGGATTTGGTTCAAAAATTGATACGAATCTATACTTTAGATGCGAAAAGACCCAAATTTTATTTATCGAGACCAAAAGATTTTATTAGACCAAATTTTATTTATCGAGTTCCTAGCTTTTTGTAGACATCGTCTTCACTTATAATCTGGCAGATACAAAAATTTCATGTAAGTGACAGATACAAAAGTTTCATCAATAAATATTTTTACAAAATAAAAATTTGAATGTTTTTTTTAAATAAGAATTATAAGCGTATTAAGGAAAAAAGTTTGCTAATTATTTAAAATCGCCATGAGTTATTGAAGAAAAAGGAATAAATCAGACACACACACACACACACAAAAAGATTTTTTTTCTTACATTTATGTTACAAAAAGTATGAAATTCACAACTAAAATTAGATACAAAAGAAACAGTAAATAATAAGAATATGACTTGTTTTATTGTTGTTGATTCATGTTTAGGAGAATTCCAGTTTATGATTTTCACACGAATTAAATACAGAGAAACGTATATTAAAGTAGAAAAGGATCCAAAACTCGTTTGGAGTTTATTACAGAATAATTTAAGAAAATTCAACAACATTGTGATCTAATTTATTTCAATAAATGGCTTATGAAATTCACCTTACTATTCTAGTATTATATATTTTCTATTACAATAAACATTACGAAGACATAATAAATAGTAATTGTAGAAGTAACTCCATAATAATAGAAAATCTATGTCATAATACTTCTCTTTATTATCGCTACACAAATTAGTATTTCTTACGGAAGAAGCAGACAGCATTTTTGTCCATAAAATGCAGTTACAACATTATTTCATTGCTTATGTCTATATTTATATTAGTGATGTTTTGTGGCATGAAATAAATTCCGAATAAAAATTTAACATAATATTGTTACAAACCTGCAATTCGGCTTCCCAGCATAATTTGTTCCATCATTGGAAAGAAAGTTTTACAGTCATCTGAATGGGACAGAGTCCAGGTGGCGCGTCAAAGGTCCCGGAGCTTGGCGACAAACTTGGCGACTTTGGCGCCAAAATAGATAATGCCCGAAACTTCGAGAATTTTCCCGATCCGTCCAGTAGGAACCGAGATACGCCTCGAACGTTCCTGATTGGTTGAGAGGCTTCTAGCCCCGCCTCCTGAGACCTATAAAAGGGGCTGCGGCTGCCAGAAAGTCCAAGTCCGAGTTGAGAGACGACGGAGTAGTCCGAAGACGGAGCGGAGGAGTCGTAAGCGACGGTGAGAAGCGACGGAGTCAAACTCGTGCTGAACTGAGCTGTGCGCTACTGTCTGCAGTAGATTCTGGTTGTATGCTGCTGTGTGTGCTGTTGTATGCTACACGTCTCGGGAGAAGATAATCGTCTTCTGTGCTGTATATAGTTGTCGCTTTGTGCTGTCCTGTGTGTCTTCGTGTAAATAAGAGTCGTTGTTTTTATCCTACTTCTGCCTGCTAATTGAGCGTTCTACACACCATATCACTTCCACTATTCCAAACGAACCCCGGTAAAGAAAATTTCGTAACAATATTTATTCTTCCGTCGAAACATTTTAATTTGTATTTTGCTAGATTTTCGTCACGTTTTGAAACTCCGCGAAGGTTATCTGAATATGGACTCCGCAATTATTTTCTCGTATAAGTGGTATACAGAAAGTATAATTATCGTCAAAAAATTCGAAGTCAAGATTTTGACGAATCTCCACATTTTAGACCTCCCTTAGTTCAAAAAACACATTTTTGGAAAATTTCCGTCTGTGTGTCTGGGACAAAGGTAACTGAAAAGCGCTTTGAGTTAGACGAGTGAAATTTGGTATAAGGTCTTAACACCGAATTCATAGATTTCTATCAAATTTCTACCATATTTTGCAAATTCCGTTCAGAGGAAGTCTGTCTGTCCTGCTGTTCGAATATCAGCACGATAACTATAAAACGAAGAAATCTAAATAGATAAAATTCGGTACGCAGAATTAATATTTATAATCTAAGCAAATTTTGAACTAAATCCAACAAGAAGGCGATTGTCTGTTGATCTTTACCAAACAGGAATACCATGTTTCATTGAAATCTCATGAATAACAAGCCTGTCTAAACATGCTGCATTGAAGTGGTTCGGAACCAACATTATGTCTTAACGCAGATGTCTATACACCTTACTCTATTACATTTAAACAGGAGAGTCTGTCAAAAAGTTAGTTGCACTGCTTCATAAAATAAAGCTGGATCGAAATTCTTCAGTAACTTCATTTGTATCCTAAAGTGTAATTCAAAATCTAATTTCCAATCAAAGTTTCGATATTTAGATATCTATCAAGGTGTATCACAAGGTGTAGCCGAAGGCATTAAAAAGACAATGCCTTCTGAAAAAATTTCGCGACCAGTGTCACTGACGCTGGTAGTGATTTCAGAATTTATTGCAGTGTTTGCCAGCGGATTCTAAAACCCTCCGCGCCTAAACGCATGCATTAGAAGGTGTTAATTCGTCAAAATAGTGGTGAGAAGAAAGAAGAAAGGAAGATAGGATTACATTTAACAACAAAGTAAACTCATATTACACGCAGGCTGAATTAATATAATATGGTCAGAAACGACACGACACTCACATGCAAGTGAAAAAAAAAATGAAGCAAAAAGCATCTAGTAGGGAGGGGGGATCAAGACCAAGAAGAATTCCGAAACTGCCCTCATCCACCGTGTCTCACACCTTAGTGAGATAGAATCGTCGAAAATTGGTCGTCTCTAGATACTGAAACGAAGTAGTTCATCATCTTCCCTAAAGCTCAGCGTCGTAAATACCATGGAGGAGTTGGAACTGTTTATCATTATTTATAGGAATTTATACTAATCTCGGAATTATGAAAGAGTTGAAAGTTTAAAATGATGACTTAAGTACAGTATTGATGGCACCAGTTAATCTTAAAACTCTGAAGGATATTATATCAAAAATTGTAAATTTTTTTAAGAACTATTTGAAAGTTTTAAAGTGTTTGGAATTCTTTAGTTGTGGAACGAGAACTTAGAGGTATATTGAGAATTTTGAGGAGATTTTCTTTAAGTAGCAGCCTGCTCCTTGTTTAACATTATGATAGATGTACGGGAAGATGAGGAGGAATGTCAGAGATTGACCACTTAGTGGCTGGAAGCCAACAGCCTCGAAGAGGATGACAGAGGAGAATCGACCAGTGTTATGGACGGGTTATGCTCAAGACAGCAGTCGGACGCAACAAATCATTTTTATACTGATTCTTTCAATAGTGGCGGAGTTTCGATTGTACATAAGATCATTTGACACAGCATTGCATTTTCATCATACATTTCATGCAAATTTCGAAAAATTTCAGTGCATTTTCATGTTTTCGCTCGCAAAAGAAGAATCACTGTACACACTTCCAATTTCGCTACAAGTTTTTAGCAGATAAACTAATATTGAGGCGTGAAACCCGCTAATTCCTACGATACAGATAAGTGCCTGAAGTGTTGTTACAAAATTTCATCATAATGGCTTTTCACTGAAAATTTTTACGGAATGCAAATAACTTTTTAATTGACCTATTTGCATTAGGTTCGTATTTAAAATTATTTTATCGAACGAAGTAATACATCGCAAAATTTTCCTCAAAATATAAACTTAAGTTAAGACCTCAAACAAAGCTCTTTAAATATAAACCCTATAAGTCATATGGTGCAGATAAGTACCTAAAGTATTAATATAAAATTTCATCAAAATGTCTTTTCACTGAAAATTTTTACGGAGTGCAAATAACTTTTTAATTGGTCTATCTGCATTAGGTTCATATTTAAAGTTATCTTATCGAATGCAGTAATACGCCGCAAATTTTTCTCCGAAATGTAAACTTAAGTTTCCATTGATTAATGATTCCAATAATATTCTATGGCTTTCAATTCAACTCGCCTCGTTGTGATGAAAACAAATTCGAAAAAATAATGATGAATTAATAAATCTAAATTATCTCCCAATATTTAAAGAAAAATTACCACATTTGCATTTAATTTCTCGATTAAAACCCGAAGCGAGTCTCGGATTATTTGGGTTGTTTCCTTTTTATTGGCTCCTCAAGTGGCAAGAATTAATTCGCAATACATGAACCGAAACAATTCATGATTAGCCTCTTAACGTTGCACTGAGCCATCGAATGGCAGAAATTTCCTGACAATAAGTCCCCAGTTAATTCCGCTTCTGGATATTTTAATTGGATTTAATATTCAATAGCGGCCTTCGAGAGCTCTTTAATGGCTGAAACGTTGAGAAATAACTTTTAAATTAAATAAGACATGAGCACTGGTAGGTAGACAGTTGCCTTAACCGAGTTGATTGCTTTTATTAGCGCGTATACGCTCTTCGAACTGCTGCGAATGGTACTTGGCTTATTTTAACGAAGCAGTCTCGTTTTAATTCTGAAGCATGGAAGATATAGAATTATTTTTGCTTTACGAAATAAATAATTCACTTCTTAAGGTGTTGGTTTAATAGAAAAATATTTGGTTGGAATTTACTAAATAAGCACGCTTCCACCATCTTGCATTTTTGATATACTAATTCATGATGCTCCATTAGTATTTTTTCTTTCTTTTTTTTTCGTATAAGAGAAAATGTAATAATTGTTTAAAAGCATAAGCATGATATTTTGATGATGAGTAATTTTGAGATTTATGAAAAGAACCAGCGGGAGTGGTTTCCCCAAAACTTTCTTGTTTAAACCTATCATACTAGAGAACATCTTGCATGGCACTGAAGTACAATAGTTACGAAATATTAACTTTTCAGAGTGAATTTAGTATTTTTACTGAATCTACCGTGTCATCCTTGGAGAGTTATTTGGAGATTATTCCCTGACATGTGTTAATAGCATCCAAAAATCAAATTTGTGTTTTAGGCAAATTTTTCTCAACCGATTGAAACAAAAAATTTGACACAAAACTGTACATCCCATATCAAATTTGTAGACGCAATATTCCATACCAAAGTTGATGCATTTAAGTTATTGCGTTACATTTTTACATGTTTCTGAAATTATAGATCGAAATTATATTCAGTCCTTAGCTGTATTTGGCTCAAAATATGACAGATGTCTATATTATAGATCTGTGAACCGAATTTTATCTATCTAGCTCTCTTCATTTTATAATTATCGCATTAATTTATATTCGAATAGCCGGACAGACGGACTTTCTCTGAACAGATTTTACTTAAAATTTGATAAAAATCTGAAAATTTGGTTTAAAGACCGTGTACCAAATTTCAACCGCCTAGCTCAAAGCGTTTTTGAAATATCTTCGTCACAGACAGACAGACGGATATTTTCCAAAAATATGGTTTTCGAACTCAGGGAGATCTAAAACGCGGAGATTCGGAAAAATATCGAGTTCATACTTTTTGACGATTACTAAACTTACTTTATACTTAACGTCTGCATGCCTTCCGACTTTATTATATAACCATAATAAATCAAAAACATAAGTATCGAATTTTGGAAGAAGTGATGAATGATCCGCCCTTTTATCTGTATCAGTCCTCTCTCAAGTAAATATGTTTGTTCAAAAATCAGTGAGCAACAAACATGCTATGCAAACGAACCCAAGTTTCTCAGAGTTCCGCGGACTCTTATCTTCCTATAATAGCCAACAATGACGACCCCAAAATACTATGTCAGCAAATTCACTTCTAAAACTATATATATTTAATACATCTTCTCTAGTCTCTTTTACATGCCTTCCTCCTTTCTCCCTTTGACTATATCTCTCGCTTGTCATGTCTCTTATAAAGAAATCTTAACAATGAATAAAAAGTGAACTCTATTCTGTGTGTCATGCAGAATAATAATAATAATAATAAATGTTTATGCGCACTACGGTTGTTTTTCTTTAAATAAAAGAATATTTTATATACATATATCTAAGCTGAATACAGCTTTCACAAAATAAGAAATGAGATTCGCATATTCTTACTGTCATTTCTACTGCATCGTCGTTTTTCAATTAACAATTAATTACAAAGATGAAAAGGTGACAAATCATTTAAAAACTAGCTGCAGAAAATATTGAAGTCAATTTTGCTGACTTAAAAGAATACCTGATTCTGCAGTTGTTATTTATGTTCCAAGTAAAATTTCCATATTGCTTTCCGAAAATAACTGAAACGAGAGTATCCAATAAGATGCTATTAAGTAATGTTTATGTATATCCAGCTAACTACAATCCACCTAGTAAGACCATGCATTCGCAGAAACTGTACAGTAGCAAATATTTGTCTTATCGAGAAAAATACTTGCTACTGTTCGCTCTTTCAGCCCATACGCAATATTCCTTGTGCGCACGCGTGAATTTACTGGAATCTTATAAATGGCTGAATGTAATCCGCCTTTAAACAGGATAGTCTATTTTACTGCAACGACTAATAATTGTTGGAAAACAAGTTTTACAAAGGAACTTTGCTTTGCGGCTAAAAGAAAGTGCTAAAATGTCTTATTATGTCTTATTAATAATATTGACAGCTACTAGACATGCTATATGAACTCCAGAATGGCATTCATAATTAGTCATACTAAATGGACTTTTAAGTTAGTTATTATACTAATAACTATTTTTACTTAATTATTCACTATTTAACCATAACGTAATAAGTGCACCAACCGGCATTGCAATTTGGTTGAATCGTGGGAAATTCTAGATAGATATCATAAAGGTTTTTGAAAGTTTTTTTTTTCCTGTACATGAAACAAATACCGGTACTATATAAAATAGATGAGAAGGTAATTTTATTGATTTTCAAATGATTTATTGAAATATTAATGAACAAAAGTCGATGACTTAATTTTGGTGAAGTGTTGTTAGGTTTTACCACAGTATATTCCGGTATATTGAGAACTAACCTCAGATAATTTTAGCTCTCTTTTAATAATGTAAATCTTTCGATGGCACATAGACATGCTTTCGACATACTGGCATGTTTGACAATTCGTGTAAGATAAATTTATTGATTTTTATTGATTAAGAGGTTTTTGATGCTAATTGATAAGGTATGAAAGTTAATTCTGAGTACATTTCAGGGTTTTTCACAATGAAAGGATGTTTTCAATTTGCATAAAAAAATTGAAGAATAGGATGCTATTTTTCGTTTTTTATTGAAATTTTAATCAAACCATTTCAAAAGGCTCTTATTTATGGATCGCATTATTATGCATAATATAGATGTGTAAATTATGCATTTGAAAATGAATTTATAGATAGTTATGTTAAATGAAATGTTTCTTTGGAAATTATATTTTACATTACTTCGTAGAAAATTGTTTTTGTGTTTGTTATTAATAATGAGAGTTTAAGGGCATTTCTCCCCTCCCCCCCACCTCCCGAAAAAATTAAAATTGCTGACTAAGTTTCTCTTCGTAACCGATTCTTTACTGCAATGTTTTAATATCTCAATTAAAAAAGACCACAATAATAAACTAATTAATTGCTCCAACCTACCTAGCATATTTTCATGAAATATTTTGTTATTAAAAAAACAAAATTATTAATAAGATATTAATTAATCTATATTTTAATACTTTTATAAAAATACTTTTAGTCATCTTCATAAGCGAAATTGTACTAAAAACAATAAATAGGCTTTTGGTGAAACCTAATTAAGGAGACAAGATCTTAAGTTTTAACCCTTTGCAGTCGGATGGTGAATCTCCCTCACCATTCAAGACGGTGCATCATGCAATGGTTTAAAATTATGAAAATCAATTAAATGGGAGAATATATATATTCATATTTCGCAGCAATAAACAGGTCTTTGTATTTATTAGGTGAGTAATTATGCATCGAATTATTTTTCCAAGGGCAAAGGGTTAAGATTTTATCATAAATACGTGTTTCAGTTGCATTTAATGACTCATTTCTCCTTAGAAATCAAAATTATGTATAAGAGAAATTTTAACATCCAAAGTTACCTACCAATAATTTTTTTAATCATATTTCCAAAATGAACTACAATTTTCACACAAAACAAACTTTTCCAATATCCAACTCTCGGCTGTTATTGTTTAAAAACACTTTGAATAATTTTATATGTGAAATATTGATTTCGTATAATGCTAGTGTTTACTATAAATGACTTAAAGCTATATTATTCAAAAGGAAAATATTAAATAAATTTTCAGATGGAATGGATTGCAAAAATGACAAAGATTTCCAATATTCAACATAAAAATCTATCCACACTAAAATTTCTAAACCAGTTTTCGGTTGGTAGTCAACTTGGAGACATGTAACATTATTTTATATGGCAGATCAAACTATGTTTCCAACTAGATGGCACTTTGTTATTTTGAAGTAGAAATATAACACAGAAACAGAATGAAAATTCCGAAAACCGAAAACAAAACTATAGCTATTGGAAAACCTTCGGGTGGAATGCAGGCTTTATATAGAAGTCTACTAATGAAGCCGCCGATATGAACTCATATGGACAGTATGATGTTATTTTAGTTTGGGGACAACCAAATCAAGAAGTTTCATAAATTGGATTTAAGAAAAGTATCCAAGAAACCTATTTTTTAGTATGTCGGCTGGTAAACCCTTATTGCAAAAGCAGAATGAGCACAGACAGTAAAAAATTATTACAGAATCATATTTCTTTCAAAGAAAGAGAAAATAGTTTTAAAAAATTGAATTAGCTATTGAAAAGGAGAAAAAGCATTGAAGGAACAGCTGATTGCAGTTTATTTTACTTTAGTCATTTCAAAGTATAAGTTGTATTAATTGTTTTTTGAAGTAAGATTTAATATACTAATCGCCTTTGGCGATCGGTTTTGTCGTCAAGATTGTTGATTTTTTAGTATATTAAACGATTAATAGGGAATACATGTTTTAAAATTACAGTTTACTTATACAGCTTAAAAATAGGACTTTAACTGGATCATTCTGCAACAATTCATTGTGGGTACAAATTAAAAGTGTGTATATTATGAATTATAAGCGTAAGTAAAAATCCTATTTCAGAATTAATGATACAAATTTTTTATCTTAATTTTAACAATAGCAAAAGCCCGCGATCGAATATTTTAAAGAATGAGTTTAAATTTCATAACATTAAAAAAGAACTGAAGTGAGCATGGTTCTTAAAAAGCTTTTATCAAACCAAACTAAATCAAGCATTAAATGCATCTTATCATTGTAAATTAAACTTGAAGAATTTATTAAAAATAAAGAAACAAACTGCATAGAAATGAAATATATATCATTAAAACGCTGCATTTTTGAGTTTTAAGAAAATGCAAAAACCTTTTTGGAAAATTAATAGTTTCAGAAGTCATCTATTTCCAGTAGGTAAGTATACGACTTGCCTACATTATTCGTAGTGATGATTAAGCCTATTTTCACTTTCATTATTAAACTTTCGGATTAAAGTTCATTTCTCAATTTCTTTTACATCTTCTGACTAAATGAAGTGTTTAACACAGCAATATATAATATAATGATTTTATTTAATTAGAGAATTGTTGAATTAATGTAAAAATCCTGAATAAAGCAATCTGCTGAAACTTTCGTACATCAATATGTTTGCATTTCTTTGCTGCCATTCCGTAATAAGTAATAAAAACGATTTCTATGCCACGTTCTTTAGCGTTGTTTATACATAGATATTTTGAAATTATCGTTTCAAATGTATTTTGTAGAAGACAATAATAGTTTTGGAAATTAAAAATAATTTTGATAAAGAAAATTTAGGACTGAGGGAAAGTATTTGTAAGAATTGTAAACGAATAACGAAAAAAAATAATTTTGTAGATTTATGTTCAACAATAAATACAAAGTTAAATACTAACCATTTTTTTATAACCATGCTAATTTATGAATAAATTAGCATGGTTATATACAAATATAAAAATATTATTACAAGCATTAATGAATGATATGTTATTGGATACAAATTTGTATTATTTTTGATCTATTTCTTGAAGAAATATATCTCAAATGATCTTCAAGATAATGAAAGGTCATTATTATTTTTTTCAAAATCGAAAGGTTGGTTAAAATATATTAATTAAAAATAAAACAAGGTTCTGATGATTATTCAGATATATTTTCTAAAAATTTTATAAAAATCATTTTTCATTATCTAAAATATCAAATTATATTTTTTTGATAATACCAGTTATCGTTTTCATATAATTTCTTCTTTAATTATTATAATGTTTTTAAAATTTAAATTTGATGTACAATCTGCCAAAATATTTTTATTGTTATGAGGAAATTCGAAGTAATTCCTTGTTCCATCAAAATATTGGATCGCGTACTTTCGAAAACTTAAAATTTCGGGAAGGATATTAACTGCGAAGCAAGGTTTTTCGTTTCCATTTCGTAATACGTAACATTATTACATAATATAACGCTTACATAAATATTAAGTTTAATGTAAAAAAGGTACCAAAAAGATAGAAAAAGATTAATCCAGCCTGAAGATTTTTTCAAGGGTCACACTCAAGCAGGGATTTTTTCTGTGACGTGTTTGACTTTCGTCCAAAAATTGACCTCTCGTCATCCGAAAATCCTATGAAATTGAGGCTTTAGAGATAAAAATTAGTTTCATAAAATCAAAAATAATAAATTACAGAGTATTATTAAGCAAAATATTATTTCAAAAATTCAAATCTAAGTAAGACCAAAGCAAAACTGAATCAAACCAAACTACAGAAAGACCATTTATCATAAAACCAAAAAACATGAAAATCCGAAGAAAATGAAAATAAATTACACAATACATAAGGTTTATTATTAATGTGTAATTTATTATCTTTGATTTTATGATGCTAATTCTTATCTCCAAAGCCTCAATTTCATAGGATTTTCGGGTCACGAGGAGTTAATATTTTGGGCGAAAGTCAGACACCTAACAGAAAAATTCCATGGTTTGAATTTCTGCCTGAGGGTGACCCCTGAAAAAGTCTTGAGGCTGAACTTATCTTTTATTTCTTTTGGGTTCCTTTTAGTAAATATTTATTTTTAATTTGGTTAAGTTCATTTGTGTTTTAATTGTAGCAGCATTAGCGCTCTCTAAATGCAATATATCTTTTAATAGTTTTGGTTCAAAAATATTTATTTTTAAGTGAATTTCATAATTATTACCTTTTTTTTGGTTGATAGTTTCATTAAACTCATATTATTCTGCCTTATTAAATTGCATGATAAAATTCGAAATGAATAGATACCATATTAATAGTTTAACAAGGAAAGTCAATATTCCGGACGTTAAAATAGGTCACCACAGATAGCTAATTTGATTATAAATGAAGGAGATAGGATTTTAATTGATGATAAAAACAAGCACTTAATATTAATATTATAATATTGAAGAAACAATTTACTTTGCTTTGGATTATAATTTTTGTTAATATATTTTTCCAACTCTTAACCATACATTATTTAGAAACGCCTTTGAAAGATATATTGCCACCGGAAAACTAAAAATGATTTTTTAAGTGGAATCCAACCTGCAGGTACGTCCAACGCTTCAGCACCACCCCTTTCACATGCAAAGCAAGCAGGTCCCCCCCCCCCCAGTGCCTGGCGGAGCATGTCTCTGATTAAAAGCACGTCGTGTCTCAAGCATTGTCAAACGAAAGGTGCCCGTCACGCAACCACTCCATTAAGATCGTTTGAGCTGGTGATTGATGGGGGGACTGACATGCAAATTTCGGTCTTGCTACGAAAATCCGACTCGCACAATCCGTTCCTTTTTACAGCGGACATTATCATAGTTCCCAGCTCTGCCCCCTTCTTACAAGAGGACTGTTGAATTTATTTGGTGCAGTCGGTAACCAGGCAGGTTTAAGTTAAGTGTTTGCTGCTACCGGGGTGGACGCCACTGAGGGAAGGGCTTTTATTTTCGATCGCCTTAAACGCGTGACTCTTTTAAAGGAATTGGTTTTTGTCGTCCGAAGTACTCTGGAACGATCAGTGAAGATTGAATGGAAAGTTTTTGGCTTCGACTTTTTTTTTCCTCTCCCTTTCATTCTTCCTCGATTGTTTTTTGGAGCAGAAATATGTTTTGTATTCTGAAGAAGAAATTTTCTATTGTATTCTGGCCTTTTAGTGGATATAGGAAAAATTTGTGTTGCTGGCTGGAACTGCGTAACTCCGTAAAATGGCTTTCTTGAAAATGTGTCCTTTTTTTCTTCTTTCTTTTAATTCCAGTAAATCTGAAGCACCATTGTTATGCTTCAGTCTCCAGTCCCTTTTTTTTGTAATTATTGAAGATTAATTATTATAAATCTATTTAGTTTAGCATTAGGACTAGAATATTAAAGTAGCAACTCTTTTGAATTATTTAAGGGTTATCAGAAAAAATCTCAATAATCTTATCTTAAATTAGGTAACTACAAAATCACAACTTCTCTTCCATTTTCTATAAAATTTCACATCAGATCAACAATACGATATATAGTTTAGTGCCATATCGAAGTTTACATTGCCCACAAGCAAATATGTCCTGTAAGCAATTAAAACACATTTTACTAACGATCCAAAATAATTCAGTAATATGGATTAGTTAATAACATTTTTCAGATAATAAAATTATCTAAATTAGCATTATTGCTCCAGAAATTATAGTTCCATGCCATGAATTGAATTTTTTTTTATATATAAATGGTATTTTTCAACATCCATGAAAAATATTAATTTTTTTTATATCTTTTATTTGTTGTGAAGATTTCTGATTATACCACTTTGTTCTTAGTCTTATAGGTTATAAAAATTAATAAGTCTGAAATCTCAGGTAATGATTGTAACAAACATTGTAATTACATAACAATATAAAAATGTATATTTGTTATTAATTGCAACAGATTTACAGTTTATTAATTGCAACAGAATATATATTTTTTATGGGACATGAGATGCAAATTCATTCATTAAAGGCTTTTGCAAAAAATTACCATTACTTTGACGTCAAATCATTACGAAGATTTACTATCGCGATAAGAACTTTGTTTTGAAATTGGATTGCAAAATCAAACAAGATAGAAGGAAAATGTTCTAATATTAAAAGAATATAAACATATAAATGCTTAATTTTATGTTTTAGGTAATAACTTAGTGCAGAAGATAATGCTTCTATGTTCATTACTTAACAAAGATAAAAATTTCTTTTCACACAAAAGGATATCAGTGCATTAGCTCCTAACTTGAAGAAATTTTAATTATAGTGAAAAATTTTAATAATATGAAAAAAGTTTTCAACGAAATTTGTTACTTTATGCTACGTTAATCGTTGAACAATGTTACTTTAAATCGTGAACGTGATTCATTAAAGAAAATATTTTACTTCAAACCAAGAGAGTGAAGTCATAATACAAATAAAAAAAAAAACACTTTTTATTTATACACGAAAAAGTAAAATTTAAAATTCTTTTATTTTAATTTCATAATTCATTATTTAAAACTTTATGAAATCTTAATTTTTTTTTTCTCAAATTCAATGCCAAGTGGCTCTACCAGAACGAAATCAAAATATAATTAAATTAACCGCTTTGATAATTACAATTTGAAAATATTCAACTATTTTAGTGTTATCTCGATCACTTAAGTGTACAAAATTTTAAAATCCATCAATATTTGTAAAATATATCATGAAACTCCATTTTTATAAACATTAATTAAAACAAAAAAAAAGAAATATATATTTAATTTATTCATTGACTTATAAAAAAACTCATCCTCTGGCATGCAAAAAGCAAGTCAGCAGGTAAGCGCCACTCTTTTTTTAAATTAGTAATTTAAAGGAAAGATTTTAATTACAATATTGACAAGTGCTTAGTTTCAGTAAGAATATCCTAACTTTGTATTAAGAGCCTTTTAAACAGTATAACTTAATAATTTACGACTTTATAGGATCTTGAGAGAAAAAGGTAAGTTTTACCTTTGCATATTACCATAAACAAGACCCAAAGCCATTCTGATTGACTGGGATAAAAATGAAAGGGTGGGGGAGTATATATTTAGGTATTGTTATTAACTGTCTTTTTGCATATAATTTTAATTCCATTGCTTTATTCATTCTACATATAACTGGGCCACAAATTTAAACTATTTTTGGTATAGGTTGAATAGATAAAAATTGTTATGAAATCGAACATTCAATATTTGTCAAAGTTATGCTGTTAGTTAAGCTTAGTTATATCACTAAAAGTTAATTATATAGTCTTTGAAACTATACTAGTACTATTTCATGTAGTTAAACTAAGCAATTGAAGAGACGGCAAATAATTTAAAAAATTATACCAATATGCTCAAAACTACTAACTGTTTTCCCTAAAAATTTTAATCCGAGGGTTTAATTCAAGCGATTAAAAAAATCACAAGTCTTCACCTGAATGAAGAAACTGAACTGTTACTTCAAAGAACTCAGTTTTTTAAATTGAACATCAGACATCTTAAAAAAAATAAAAGTATTTGATTATATAGAATTTTGCAATATTAATACTTAAAAAGAAAACATCGATCCTTCTAAATGGATGCATATTTACTACTCTACAATTATGGATCTTTATTTTTTATTCAATACTCTTTCATTGATCCTTTGTATTATTTTTTATTTGAACATGTTTTGGTACACATTAGTTTTCTAGGGACCTAAAAATTTATTAATTTCTATAGACTTAAAAAAATGTGGCAAATTTTTCCTAACCAAAAAGCCATCGAGAGTGAGAAACTTCTGCGAAGCATGGTACAGTGACACAACTTGTGTATCAACTTCTACGCGAGGCGTACAATTTAGAAGTGCAACACCTGTATCATTTTGTGCTGAAAAAATATCTATTCTTACAATAATTGCATTATTCTATATAGAGATGGAAAACTACTGGTATTGCATCAGTACCATTTTATACGGAGAAGAAAAAACTGCTGGTATAGCATCTATACCCCTCTAAACAGAGATGAAAAAAAAACTACTGTTATGGAATCTATACCACTCTGTGTGGAGATCCAAAAGCTACTACTGTTACTGCATCTGTACTGATTGGAGAAACTGGAGATATGTACTGAAGGAAAGATTACCCCCCCCCCCCCCGCATAGCTTCAGTCAATCACCTAGATAATCTAGCAACCACTCAAAACTACTTTTATTATAAACCACAAGATGATGAACCGTTACTTTGTAGAAATCCTGTAATTCTCATCAAATCAAACACAACGTAAATCCCTCTCCATGTACAGGCACGTGTCTGCCTTTCAAGGGGTCGACCACCAAAGGCAATCATCCCAGGCGCAGGCTAATCATTTCGGGCCCCAAAAAGAGTGAGTGGATTGCGGTGATTTGCAATGGATTTCGCGGTAATTGTCGTCCACCTTCGTTTGCATAAGAATAGGTAATTTGTCGCCGGTGACACTAATCGATGTCGCCGAGAAAGTCAGTTGTGACAAATGATGGCATGCCGACGCGTAATCAGTCACACGCACACACGGAGACTGTCACGGGGAGACTCGTGACATCTGGAAACCTGTACCGCTCCATCTTGGTGGGTGCAGGTATTTAGCGAGAGAATGGATTAGTGATAATTTAAATAGACTGTTCGCTACCGCTGATAGAACGTGCTATGCACTTTGCTAATCTTTGATTAATTACGCCGTGTGTAGATAGAACTCGCACGATACAGTGCTTTTATAACACGATTACCTTTTAGCATTCTACTGGCTCTTCTATGGGAAATATTGGGTTGCATGCATACTTTAGGATTAAATTATACTTTTTTTTAATTGAAACACGACAGATCTTTTGATATGTGTCAGCAAGACAAGGCAGATCTTTTGATATGTGTCAGCAAGACAAGGCAGATCTTTTGATATGTGTCAGCTTCTAATTTTGGATACTAATCAAAATAATTACATTGTTTTATAAGGAAACTAACTATTTGTTAACGCGATGTTATTCTGTATGCAAAAAACATGCATGATAAGATGCTCCTGCAACACGATTTCAATATAACATGATTATCCTTTAGTACTCCTTTGGCGTTATTTAAAGGACATTGGATTGCATTCATACTTTAGGCTTACAATATATACAATACAGTAGTTTTTATTCAAACACTGTATATAGACATTTAAAGAGATATCGCAGCTACTGATTTTGTTACCAATAGAAGTAATTGTATTGCCTTTTAAGGATTATAATTAGAAAATGCGATCAGCAAAGCATTATAAGCATCTAATTATTATTGGATGACAAGTTGCAAATATGTTATATTGTCGAATCAATTCATGTTCAGATAATACATGTAAAACCTGGAATAAAGTCAATTAATACACAATTGAATGAATTCATGTTATATTTTAGTCATGAGAAAAATTTAATTGCAATTGGTATGTATTCCCATGCTTTAATCATCATTCCTTCTTAAGTAAGATTTTAAAATTGATTCCAAAAGTAATTCGGCCCCACGTACATGACACAAATCATATGATGTACCTATTTAATTTTTGGAATTTGCTGCTCTTGTTCCAGAAGCAAAAGTATATGGAATATTAGTTAACATAGGTAATTATATTGGGACAAATGATTTAAGGTTAAAAAAATTAGTACCACATAATGCATCTTACTATAAATAAGATAAATTTCTGAATATTATTTCACAAGAATAACGTTATATTCGTAAACTGAAAAAAGAAGAGAGAGATATGTTGATTGCTATTAATATTTTTTATAGATTTTTCAGCGGAAGGTCCAATATTCTAAAACAATTTTCTAAAATATAAGCCCATATAATGTCGAAAACTGCAACGATTAAAATTTTGTCTGAAAAAAGGCTTCAATTTAATGGTACTTGTTACTTATAATAAAGATAATCATACTTAATGCATTTTAATAAAACATACTTTTAGCAAAAATTGTTTTAACCACTTATAGTGAAGTGCCATTTCAGACATACACACTGGATTATAGAATGCTTGATATTCAAATCAGTATTGAAATTGAATCAGTAATGAATCGAAAATAATCTCTCAAACACGCTTAAGTATCTCAAGTGCCCTTTATCGTATAACTAATGTTTTAAATAAATTTGTAGTTTAGAGGATTAATAGCAAAATTTCTCTATATAAAACAATACATTTGTTTTAATTTTTGTTCCTGATCTCCTTTTTACTTACTGGTTCTTTGTTTTATGTAGCATGAATTCATTTATATAACACCTTTCAAGAAATATTGTCATTATCTTTAAGGAGGAAGGGGAGTAACCAGTATTGATATTAAAGGATTAAATATCTTATATAATGGCATTATTCTCAAAATACTAATATATCAAAAATTTTTGATGAATATTTAAGACTTACAAATATAAATGCAGATTGATAAAAGGATAAAAACGTGGATTGAAATGGAAAAGAATGTTAAAATATTTAATAAATGCCGTCTTATACATCGAATTATTTGACTACAATATTATGAAAGATTTTTCATTTTCTTTTCAATATATATTTATAAAGATAAGACACTTTCAGATTAATGATTTCTGTTTAATTAGTTCTTTTTTAACTGCAAAATTGTTGGCAGGGATTGAATCTTTATATTTTCAACAATATATTTGCTTAGAATTAATTTTAAAGATTGGATGAGTTTCGATTCTAGATTGTACATTGTTAAATTAACTAAAGTATATAATATGCATTAATTTTTTTTCAAAAAGTGCCACTTTTTGATACGAGATCAGCTCTATTAAGAATTATTATTAATATGAAACACACATTTCATTTTATATTATGTCCGAATATGAATGACACATGTGACCAAAATATCAAATGTGTATATATAAATGCATATTTTGAAATAAAAATGCAAATAGTTTTAAAAATGCCATTTTAAGAAATTGCATTTAAATGAGAGGAAAAAAAAATCTTACCTTGTTAAAATTTTCAGCACTGTACTCCAATGTCTGCCTTTTTAAAACCTGATTCTCCCTTTTTCTCACGCTTTTCTTTAGTTTCTTTTATTGTCCCAAGAAAAGTCTTCAAAGTCTGTTATTATTCAGGAAATTCCGCAGTTTCTATATGAATTTTTTTCAGAATTTGCATTTTTATCATTAAAGGAGCTTATATCATCATAAACATCCTTTTTAAATGATTGAATTACAATAAATCAGTAAACAACAGCACAGAAGATTTTAGTATAAACTAAATCAAATTTTCACAGTTATTTTGTAACATTTTCAACTCAAGTTTGCTAATACAGTGCTTGCAAATGGCAAAATACACAATCAGCTGTTTTCAAGTTTCATATGATACAAATAATGTCTTCAGCTATTATAAGTTGGGAAACTATTGTTAATATATAAAATGTTCCTCTCTTTGATACAAAAAGATATTTCTATATTAGTTAAACTGTCTTGTATATTAGCAATTTCACTTGAGGCATATTTTCCCGAGACATCAAGCTCCACCAATTTTTCGGAAACTTCATAAAAAGGCTGGCTTCTTTATTTGGGCCTTAAATGGCGCATATCAAATTTTTGAATTATATAACTAAAATTATATAGACGTAATTCTCAACGTAAATTAATAAAACACAAGAAAGGACGAAAAATTGCGTTTCACAATATAACACATAAGCAAGAGCTATGCGGGAAACAACATAAAAATGATATAAACAAACCGAACAGTCATCATTACAGTTAAACTGAAGATATAGTAAATAAAATAACTCGAAATTTCGAGAGACACATCATTGGTATAGACCCACGTTTTACAGAAGTCATGGTGGCAAAGTGGTAAAGTCTCGGTTTGACGTCTTAAGGATCCAAATCCCAAATGCGATTCCTTTAAAAGATCAAGCGTGCATGTGGGCTTAATACATGTTGTATCTGAAGTCGAGGATCAAACGCAACCCTGTTGATAAGTTATTGAAGTTTGGAATAGCCGTACTCGGTCAAATATCCATTTGAAGTGTAAAGTTACGAGTCCGTCCTTAAATAGCCATTGCATTTTTACAAAACATTACATTAATGTAAATAGAAAATACAGATTTTTTTGCATATCCATCAGTCAAAATGCTTGTGTCACGTCATGATTGTTTACACTCTTTTAAATTGATTTTATCTTCTTCTAATTCGATTACAAGCAAAATTTTGATACCTTTGGGTGAGTAATGAATTTATGCATATAACAATAATAAGTCATATTACTGACTCACTGACCCGCTCGAAGGTACACGGATAAAGAAAACTGAATGATTGGACCGCAGTAACAGTAATACTAGCTGGAACTTTGGTTAAATATTAAGGGCCATCACCGGCCACGGAACAACCCTCCCCAAACGAAGTACGTCCCGTCTTCGATGGGAGGTGCCAGATCTCCCGCTATGTCAAAACGATATATCATTAAAAAAGGAATATAGACAGAAATACAAATGATTAATTACCATGCAGATTTCGCACATTCATTGATACATTTCGTTCAAAAGTCTGTCAGCATTAACAATGGTTTATTGTTAATGTTTAGTGGTTTATTAACAGATTATCTATTGAACATGATTTTTATTAGAAAATGTTGTTTTTGACTCTGTACTCGTATATGCGCATATTTGACATATTCGGATTTTGTGCACCGTAATATAATGATCCGACTATGAATTTTTAAGTTCCTCCCAATGACCAATTGATTCCACAATTTGAAAAAGTTTTTTAGTAATGGTGTCAAGAAAAAGAGTATAAGAGTGACAAGCTACAAGTCCATATAAGAGTGACAAGCTACAAGTCCATGAGTTTAGTATAAGAGTGACAAGCTACAAGTCCATAGCTTTCACACACATAAAAATATACAAACTATTCGGTGAATTTGGCTCAGAATCTAATATAGATCCTAATTGTGGTATAGGCTAAAATTCATTCATACCGTTCACACACAATAAAAATGCGGAAAATGTCACCTATTTGGCGAATTTGAACCAAAATTTGGCATAAATTTGTAATTTGTATTTAAATCATTCCGAATTTCACCAAGCAATGGAATACTGCTTTTAAATGAACACAGACGAGAGATATATAGATTTCCTAGCAGAGAATTTCATATAGAACTTGTAAGAAATCTACAGTTTCGTTAAAAAAAGTCACATATTAAATAACCCATTGTCTAGCTAATATTCATTTTCAAATTAAAGTATATCACTGTTTGATAATTTCTCATTTATGCTTCATTTAATTGCAAATCCAATCCAATGATCAGCACAGAACTTATCTTCATTCATGGCATAATAATAAGCGTTTAAAGAAACACAGTCCTTTTTCCATCGCAAAAGAGGTGGGTCTACTTTCTGGAGATGTGGAACCACATTCCTTAAAGCCTTATTGGAATTTTAAGTTTGGCTCTGATCGAATTCATTTCCATGCTGATCTCTTGGCCAAGGTTAGCAAATAGTCAGAGTTACCTGAATTTACTAGACAGATGCCTCTGGAAACAATGCATAGCGTTCTATCCTCGGCTCTGAAAATGTACACTGATGGCAGTAAAGAAGATGGTGGCCTCTCTCGTAGTGGCGTGCACATTGAGACTCCTGTAGGAACTACTGATATTTTGTTTAGTAATCCTGTCAACTGTTTTGTATTCAGGTCCGAACTTATTGCAATCTATAAGGGACTTCAACATATCGACACTTCCTCTGAAATTGTCTTCGGAAACATTTGGATTTTAACGGATAGTGGTGCCTCTATACAGCACCTTTCTCATTGGAAGAAAGTGGGGGACAAGATTAGCTCAAATATCTTAGACCTTACTGACAGGCTCTCCTCTATACACTTTCAGTGGGTATACACTCTCACATGTTGGTTTAAATGGTAATGAGCTAGCCAAGACAACCTCAACTGGCATATTTCATGGTGACTCAACACAAACTTATTTTGAAATTTCCTTTATCATAAAGATGGAATCGAGTGCGCTTTGGAGGGTCGCACCTTCTCACCCTTGGTACTCCCGGTTGGTGTCACCGTCTGAATACCTCTAGAAAACAGCAAACGGCTCTCTCTCGTTTTTTGAGTGGACACACCAAATCCCTCACCTTTCAACACGGACGGAGAATCTTTGCTGAATGGCCTTGGTGCAAGGCAGACCAAGCCTTCCCCAATCACATTCTTAAATGTTTAAATTTTAAGATTTTTGATATTTAAAGGGATCCACTATTGTTTTTGGACTTTTTAGAGATCTTTGGTTTCATGAAGGTGGTATAGCGCAGCTATATCACCTGGGATCAAAAACAATAACAACAAATCCAATTCATTCGTAACTACTGTAATTATATACTTCGTTTATACAATAATATCGTTTTATATGTCATTTATCTTATTTCCAATGTTCACAAATTTTCATCCTCATTTATTATTTCGTTATTCCCATTCAGGAGAACATGTTTCCGAGAGATCAAAAGGGTTATTTCTTTTTCTTCTCTATTATTTATAAATAAAAGATGCAGGATATGTAAAATTCTTGGGAATATCCATTGGATGAAAGGAAGAAGGGACAACATGATAGTCAAATCAACTCTATCTGATTATCAAGATATTGCTGTCTTTCATGATTTCCGGTGTCTATCAACATAAAGTTTCTTTTCTTAAATCTTGTTGCATGTCACAAAAGAATAAAGTACTTTTACTGAAAACTCATAACTCATTATATACTATATACTCATATATATATATATATATATATATATATATATATATATATATATATA
>JAPMOR010083970.1:76462-109731 GCA_026543865.1 Argiope aurantia | reverse complement strand
AACCACATTTGTTTTAAATAAAACTGACTTATTGAATTAATAATATATATGTAAAATATCATAGAAAAATTTTAATAAAGGTTTAAAAAATAGATACTGAATTCTGATTAGAATGGATATCCTGCATATATTAAACCACATTTGTTTTAAATAAAACTGACTTATTGAATTAATAATATAGATGTAAAATATCATATAAAAATTTTAATAAAGGTTTAAAAAATAGATACTGAACCCTGATTAGAATGGATATCCTGCATATATTAAACCACATATGTTTTAAATAAAACTGATTTATTGAATTAATAATATAGATGTAAAATATCATAGAAAATTTTTAATAAAGATTTAAAAAATAGATGCTGAACCCTGATTAGAATGGATATCCTGCATATATTAAACCAAATTTGGTTTAAGTAAAACTGATTTATTGAATTAATAATATAGATGTAAAATATCACAGAAAAATTTTGTTGCATTTATTTTTTGAAAATATAATATTTCTTATTATAATATTTCGTTATTACAGACACGTACTGAAAATTACATTTTTCTAAATTTAATTTCCAGTAACATTTAACTTATTTTTTTAAATTTTAGTCATTATTAATGGCAACACGTTGATAAAAGCTTCTCATGCAAGTGAAACGTGCTCGTGCAGGTTAAATTTTATCTTTATTTTGTGCAAAATAAGCCTTTAAGTGTATGGTTATTATAAATTACCATATTTAAAAAAATCATTCAAAAGAGAAATTTAATTTACAAGTTAAAACATTGATATCATTGAAAAAAAAAATATTTTTTTGAATTTTAACTTGATGTTAAAATTATTATAACCGTGATAATGATTTCAAAAACTATCGCGAAAAAAAGCCAAAATTTCGCTTAATTTATAATTAATGAAAATTTATTTGACACTTTTTGCATGACGCTAATCGCCTTTGCAGACCAGCTGGTTCGGTCAGGATATTGGCCAATTTAATTTCTGTATCACCATTTATACTATGTCTATTCCTATGATTCCGTTAAATTATCAGACATTAAAGCAGAGTTATTTTCATTGTCTAACATATATTCTATTTATTATATACATGAAGATCAGTCTCATGAATCAAAATGCTATTAAAAAACATAAAAGTGCTCTTCATTTGATTTCTAAATTTTGCTGTTTTGTCGCTTCATTTTCTTATTTATCTCGTAATTTTTTAGATATCAGCAATTAAATTCTCTAGATGTATATATAAGTCGCATATAATAAAAAATTTCATTCTATATAAAAACTCAAAATGTTAGCAAGATGTAATATAAATGACATTTAGTAGTATATTTTCTTTATAGTACCAATAACCCTGCTCGATAATGATTGCAACAAAATAAATAAAATGCGCGAACTATGAAGGCCCTTTGTAATTTCTGGTTCGTGAAAATAATATAATACTTAAAACTTCCAAATAACTTTTTGAGGAATTTTTAACTATTATCTACATTGTCATTAATCGATCAAGAACAGATGCAATATTTGCACATCTCTTCAGAAATGATTTCCAGAATTCTATATCAACTGCACCATTTATATTTACATTTGCTTCTTTGTCACTTTTTGATAACTTTTAAAGTTTCAATAATAATTTTACCTTTTCTTCAACAGGTGAATTTTTATTTTTTTTATTTAGAAAAAATTAAATTTTATTTACTTTCCTGAATTTTTTGCAAAATTTATTATACAATCATTTGCATTGTATTCAATGTGTATACACGTCATCTTTGGATTTTGATTGCGCATCACGTAAGGAACTAATAAAAATAAATTCCGGTAACTTAACTGGTTAAATGAAATTATCCTTATTTAGCTTTCAATAATGGAAGGAAATAACGAGGTAATATATTTGATGAAATAATGAAAACAGTTGAAATTTTAGGGCTACAATGTAATTTATTGTTAGAAATAAAAATACGATATTTTTAAAAAATTTTCAAAATTTTGGAAAAATTTGCGTGACTTTTAAATTTATATCAATAAAAAACAATTCCTGAAATTTTGAAACGATGTTGAATTTATTTTATTGCAGCAATATTTTTGGAAGCTATAGCCTGGCAAAACAAAAATTCAAATTAATTTTTAATTACTTAATATTAATTAATAATTTTAAATTCTGCAAAAAGGGAAAATACATTTTGATGGAATTAGATTTCTGAAAATCAAAGCGAGAGAATGCTAAAATTCAGTTAAATTTTTAATTTATTAAAATTATAATTAAATTTTTAAACAACTTGCTCTCAGGTAGGCATTAACACTGTATGAGGTATATATTTGGCAAATTTGATAACTACAGATCAAATGACCTGGCCTATGGAGCGCCAAAACATATACATTCATCTATATTTTTAGTACAAATTTAATTTTCGACTTTTCTTTTATATATTGCACATGAAAATGTAAAGTATTCCACTAATAAAGCAACTAGAAAAGCTAATCCCAGAAAAAAAATTATAAAATGCTAAAATTGAAATCTATTGTTTTCTTTTAGAATATCATTATAAAATACAGAGTGCTTCTAAATATTTATACATCTATGAAAAAACATATTTAGAACAAACAATACAGCATTTATTATTGATTATTGCTTTGCAGGAAAAAAACTTTAAAATGAAATAAGAGACTAGTTAAAGTTTCGTAAAAGCATATATAAGACATTGCATTAATCATACATTCTATTGATGAAAATGAAGTTAGTAAACATTTGTGAGGAAAAAAACTTTTTCTTAAACCATCATTCATCTTCTTTAATGAGTTTATCATTCAAAGAAAATTAGTTATATTATATTCTTGCAAACAATTCTCTTGCCACACTAGAATTATGTAAATATAAATTCTTCTGAAATACATTTTTATTCCATTATGAACCACCATAATGAAAATAATAAGATGCTAAACACAAATGTTTTGAATTATTTATTTTTCACTAATGATTTACTATAACTTATTTTGGTTGTCAAATATAAGACCTTTTTTAAGATGCTTTCTTCTTTAAGAAAACACATTCGCTTTTTTTCCCGTTTAATTATATTTACGCCTCTCACTTTGAAAAAATACAAGAACTGGTATGAGAAGAAAATATGCTATCTTCACTGCAGAACTACAGATTACAATCAGTTTTCAAAGATTTCAGATTACAATCAGTATATCTTATTTCAAGGATAAACGAGGATTATTGTGAGAAGAAAATCATAATTTTGAACTCTGGTCAGATGAAAAGGGTGGCATTTGAGCTTCCATTCCATACCAACCAGCAATGAGACAATTCTTTCCAAAGGAATATGCTTGTTCTAGAAATGCTGACACATATACTGGTTCTTCCTTGGAATCGGGCTGGGACCCAGAACTCTCTAGTTTCGAAACCGAGATCTTGCCATTAGAACAAAATAATTTTGACCATTTTTTTTAAAATTTTTTATTTGTGAATATGATAATGCAAGAAGAAATAAGTAATAGAGGAAATCTGGTATGCTATCTTCACTGCAGAACTATAGATTACAATCAGTTTTCAAAGATTTCAGATTACAATCAGTATATCTTATTTCAAGGATAAAGGAGGATTATTGTGAGAAGAAAATCATAATTTTGAACTCTGATCAGATGAAGATGACGGCTTTTGAGCCTGCAGATCCTCACTAAGTTCCCATTAAATTTCTCCCCGAAGAAATCTGCTTGCATTAGATCCGTTGACACAGCGGTTCTTCCCTAGAATCAGAGATCAAACTCAGAACTCTCTAGTTCCGAAATCAAAATCTTGCCATTAGGCCAAAATAATTTTAATTATTTTTAGAATAGTTTTTGCTTGTGAACATGATAATGTAATAAGAAATAAATAAACTCAAAAGCTTCAATAGATGAATTCTTTTATGCTATCTTTACAGCAAAACTATAGATTTCAATCAATTCTTGAAGGAAATCTTTCAACTCGAAGTCTATCTTTCCATTTGTTCATTCATTTTCCTGTGAGCTAGATATATAAATAAAATACACCCAAACAAGAAGGAGTTAATCTTTTATAGACAATGTTAGGTGTAATTAATTTTGCATCTAAAATATAAATGATTCATTACTGTTATCTGTATAGAGCAGCTCCAAGAAATATCATTGAAAATTAATAGATTTTATCTATATTGTTTATTTATTTAATTAATTAAATTAATTATTTTTAAAGCAATCATATTTGAAGAGAATATTGATTAGAATAGCAATTTACCGTTACTAGTAATGTTCGTTTTATTTCAAAATTTCTGGATGTTATGAAGTTAATTCCACATTAATCAGGCACCTTTCACAATAGATCAACTAATCGTCCTTTCTTCAGTTTTCTTAAGAAATATTTCTTGTACGAATTTACCTTTTATTGTTTCATTTTATCAATTAATATCAACTTAAAAAATAAATATATAATATGTAATTGAAATCTACTTGGTACTGTAACAAACTGTAATTATAATCTTTTTAATTTCTAATTTTTAAAGTTAAATATTGAAAGAAAAAAAAACCGGTAGGGAATTAAGAGAGATTAAGATGGGGAATTAATTTTAACAATTTATTATTTTTATGAATTCTAATAATTTGAATACTTTAAATAACTGCATATAATAAAAGTAATCAAAACATGCATGAAATTAACAGAATATATTGGAATTCCCAGAATTATTGTTATGTTAGTAATTACCCTTTTGAAAATAAGCTTTGGTTTAGAATTTTTTAATAACCTTGCTTCAAAATGGAGTAATTACTTTTCACTATTGAAATTCATCTTTCCAGCCCATTTCCAAAATAAACAATAACTATTCTTCAAATACTCTTTTTATTGTGCATGAAAGTGAATTATTTAAAACAAATTCGATAATTGTAAGAATCAAAATATAGAGGTTTAATCTCTTATTTCCGTATCGAAAAAGTTATTTTTCGTCATTCTACTTATTTTTTTAAATAAGTTTGGATTTTTGAGGGATTAAAATTTACAGAGAAATTTATCATTGATGACTCTGAATCCCCAAATGACTTTTAATGATGCTATAAAACATCAGGAAACCTTTTGAAGTAATTTAATTAATAATAAATATTTGTTAATATTTATGCATTATGATTTTTATGCCATGTATTGTTCAACATGTATTTAATATGCGTTCTAAAAGTAGCAATTTTTTTCTCGTGTTAGTTTATTCCAGAAAGTTTCGATTCGAATAGTATAATGTGATTAGAAAAATCATCTCTCTCTTATACACACACGCACGCACGCATCACGCTTTGTCATTATAGCGCATTGAAAAATATGAAGGTCATAACAAACTATTCATCCTCATCCTCATGTTCAAAATCATGCGATAATATAACTAAACTAACTTAATCACAAAACCAGGAATTAAATGACAAACTTTTAAAGCGCCAAATCGTGAACAAAACAGTCAGATTCTTCCACATGTTCAAATCCGTACGTTAATATTATTAAGCGAACTTAATCCCAAAACCAAGAATTAAGTGACAAGCTTTTAAAGCGCTAAATAGTAAACAAAATAGTGATCCCCTTCTTCATGTTTAAAACCGTACGTTAATATAACTGAACTATTTAATGACAAAACCAGAAATTAAGTGACAAGCTTTTAAAGCACCAAATAGTAAATTTGAATAAAAATGAAATTTATGAAAGGAATGTTCCTGAAATTTATGAAGATGCAACTAAATTTTAGCTTCAATTATCACGCATAAATATAAAATTAAGCAAAACAAAACTTCTTTATTTTCAACAATGGGTTTATCGTATAGGAAAAACAACTACTAAACCAATTACGAGTTTCGTTTTATTCTGCTTTCTCTCCTTTTGAGAAAGCATTTAACCATAAATTTTAAAAGCAATGGGATGAAAAAAAAATTGACTAGTTTGCGCCAGATTAATCTTAATTAGCGTCTGTAATCAGTCTCAATTATATACAAATAATTAAAAAAAACAAAAACAGTGAACCGATTTGGAAAGAAGAGTTTTAAAGAGTCCGGATTTAAACATCTGCGAAAACAAATTAGCCAAAGGAAAATTCTTCAACTTTTCAACACCGATGCTTAACGATAAAGTCCAACAATTTGTTTTTAAGCCTTTCGTGCGGTCCATAGGGTGTCGTTTCCCTTTACTAACGACAGAGCGTTATCTAAGTCACTGAAGCTATTCTAAGCAGTTCCATCACCAGGAATAAAAAGAGAGACTGACTATTCACGGGAAAAGATTCCTCAGCTGTAGAGCCTGATGATTTATTGATGTTTCATTGATTGTCTCTTATCAGAGAAGAGTCACATTTCGCATATGATTGATGTGGGATTGCGTATCATCCATTTAGTCAGATCATAGAAAATGTGTCTCTTTTTTTTCTCTCTCTCTCTCACTCTTTTAAAAGAGCGTCTCCGAGGTAAGATTGACGTTCATTTTCTTTCTTTTTTATACATAATCGATACCTATTTTGATAAAGTGATAATAGAAAGACACTTAAAATTAGATTCGATTTGGTTTAAATCGTATTGGATATCTGGGAAATTAAAGTGACAGATGAATGTAAAGATAACCATTCATCCGTAAAGTATAGTAAATCGATATCTATTTATAACCTGAATGTTCTGCGTTTGAAGCTATAGGAGATAATATGGTGCCAGGTAAAGTAGATTGATATATATAGTGCTGATAAGATTGATCTGCTATTGTATATCAATCTTATCGATAATACATCATATGCTCTTAAGGTAATGAGTTTAAATTGTATTAAATATGTATAAAACCAATTAAAAATTTAAATATTTCGTTTTAGTTTTATTTCAGTGAACAGATTTTCTGACATCTAATCGATCCTCGGCTCTTAAGCTAGGCAAGGCGTTTTGAATTTAATCTGTGAAACAGTTCTTTTTAACTTTTATAAAGTAAATAAAATTAGAAAGCATGATTCACTATGGTTAAAGAAAAGAACAATATTTTGAGACCAACGCCGAACATTTTTCAGTTGAATAGCACGATGCTAGAACTAGCACCTTTCAATAAATTTCGAACTACACAAGATGGAAGACTTTTGACCACGATAGATTTAACATGAAACAACATGTTTCATGCAACCAATAAATAAAGGGTGTGTATAAATTAACGCAGGATTTGAATTTGCCACCATTCGTGCAATAAAGTATTGACAACCCTATTAAAAAGCCATTTGACAGCTGATAGTTTAGTGTTAGTAAAAGTGGTGCGTTATACGATAGAACAACGTGTTAACGCAAGATTTGAATGAAATAAAAAGCACTTTTTACTTCTTTAAATTGTTATATTTTTATTGAATCGTGAGGTACACAGTATAGGCTTATGCATGGAATAACATAGAGGGCAAACAACCTCCACGTTTTTGCTAGCACATACGCACTCTTTTGTCGAAATTCTTCATGACCATTTTGCATAAATATGGCTGAATTTCTTTGATGCAACGTTAATTTCCTCCTACAATGCACGCGTACTTGTGGGTTTGTTGCGACAGACCTTTAACCAAACAATCCCATAAAAAGAAATCCTATTGTGTTAAAGCACGTGATGTAGAGGACCAATTCTCAAATGTTCGAACTGTGGCTGCCAGACTTTCATTATTTTTGAAATAATTTTCAACAATGAAAACACGTTGTTCTATCATGCAACACTCCATTTTTACTAACCTTAAACTATCAGCTGTCAAATGGTTTTTTTAATAAGGTTACCAACACTTTTTTCCATGTATGGTGGTAAATTCGAAACTTGCGTTAGTTTTTGGGCACCCATTATATGAATCAATTTAATTACCAATTTATATTACCAATTGAATTACTTTCTGACTTTGACAAAACTAATATTTCTAGTTGAATATAATTAACATCCACGGTTTCAAGCTTAAAAGTTTAAAATTCATCATTATTGACCCCAAAATGGAGGGTTTCAATAACTATGTCTTTATCTCACCGAAAAAAAAAGAGAGAGAGAGAGAGAGGTTCACCTTGTGTACATTATTTTTGCCGACGCTAGTAGTTTTAAAACAAAAATCCGTTTGTGTTTGGAATTTAAATTTTAAATGAGATGCCTTTCCGCAAAGAACCTGAAAAGGGGTTCGGAGAAAGTGCTCATACAACTTTTATTCTAGGGAACTTTTCCTCACAAATCTAACGATGCTTCCAATTCTTGCGCGCTTCACCAAGTACTTCTGGAGGGTTGAGATTTCTTATTCCGAGGAACTCCTTCACCCTTGGTAATGAAGGCATTTCTCGGCTTTTGACAATCTTGTGGAAGACTGGTATAAAGGCATTCACTCTGATATAACAGCTGGCATAAAGGCAAATGCAGCCATCAGAGGGTGGATGAAGGATTTTAACCATTCACCAGAGCTCGGAAGATCTTTGGCATAAGGTGCGAGATCAAAAGGTTTGCATGAGTTAAGAATAAGGAGGGGGAAGACCAAAAGAAATACGTTAGTCTCAGATGATACGAGATTTTGGATTATCTATAGTAAAGTGTTTTCTTCGCTTTTTGGGTTTTATACTGCCGTAGTAAGAGATTTATATATTTCAATATTTATATTATGCAATATTTGGAAGAATATTTTTGACCGTAGATAAAATACACTCTCTCATACTTCTCTGAATTTAAGTCAGATTTTGAAACTTAGTAGAGAATTCTGAAAAAAGTTTAATGTTTCAAAAGAGTTATTGAAAATACATATGGATAAGTAGACATTTTTGAAAAAAAGGAAATGCGGTAGCCGAGCAACTAGATCTAATGTTGGTAGTGGCACAGAAAGTGAAAATAGAGAAATGGTGAATTTTAATTCTCGGCTTTAGGTTAACTGAATCTGACTTAAAATCTGAATAATTAAAATATTGCTTTTGTACTTTATTTTTGTATATTTACTTGTTATTATTTTGTCAATCTCTTTTAATACACATACCGTTTGTGTTGGATATTTTATATAAGCATCTTTTAACATTTTTTGATGTTCGTTTGTGTTATCTGCTTTTTATACTGTCGTATATTAAGTGCTGGGAGTATAAAAAAATCGATCCCAAAATTTTAACGTCATTTCTACGTTTTAAAAGGCTCAGAATAAAAAGAAATATTTAAAATCATGTCTTTTTATGAGCAATATAACTCAGAAGCCAAACAAGCAAGATAAACAATGTATGTCTGTGTATTCGTCAAGCAAATCGTTTAATTTGGAGCTAAAAAACTTGGCAGGTATATTCTTTGAAATAATCACTAATATAACCATTTTGAAATGTTTATATCTTATTGACTGCCAAGCTAATCGAAAAACTTTCGTTTCAATTATATGTCTTAATTTATTTCGGTATCATGAAAAAACGCCTTTTTTAAAGACTAACAATTATAGAGTAAAAACACACAAACCGATTAAATATTTAAAAAAAAAAGAAAAGCTGACCACCTTTGACAACCATTTGATTCTAAAGAATTTATAATTGATTAATATTTCAACAAAATAATTTGTTAAATTTGTTTTTACAGGTTTCCTCACCAATTTTTTAAAACTTCAAATTTTGACCGATATAAAACTCATAATAGATATTATATAGATTTATTTGGTTTATGTTTTATATATCCTGGAAAATAAAATTATGTTCCTCGGAGCAATTTTTGAAGTTTTTATTAAATTTTTCATAAAATTATTAATTCAAAATTGAATGAATTTTTGATCTTTTTCACAAATTCCGAAATTATTGCAGAAATAAATAAATAATTTTTTTTATAACTTAAGGCCATCCTTTCAATAATCTAATTTAATGACGTTTCAATTTTTTTTATGATTTTAATTAATATAAAATTATGTTAAGCGCATTTTCCAACAATATATTTCACTGCTGAATCTAAACTCAAATCGTTTTCGTTGTTGTTACCAATATTTAGCTTAGAATTTCAGACCTTCGTTGAAAATAAAGGTACGAGAGCATGACTTGTTTTTCTTTGATGTGTACTTTTAATACATAACTTAAAAATTTTGTTATTTGTTATGTTATATAAAATTATGTTGTTCATGTAAACAATGAATTGCCGCTATTTACTATATTATAATTGGATTTATATTAAAAACATTATCGTTCTTACAGTTTAAAAATTGATTTCATATCGTAATAAACAGATTTTACTGGTAAATCAGAGAATTTTTATTAAATAATTCTCTGAGATATTGCATAAACTATCAAAAAAATTATAATATATATAAGACTTTAAGACTAATTATTTAAAAAAAATTAAATTGCAATAAAAAAGATTTTTTAGCAGTTCAAGATGAATAACTTTTGTTTTAAATTAATGTTAAATGTCAGAGGAAATGACAGAAAAATAGGGAAATACATAGCATCATGATCAGAACAGTGTGAGAGTTCTAAAGTAATATGAGCTGAATGACCATTAAAATTTTCACCTTAAAAATATTTTATTGTAGAAGCTGTTAAGACCAAGTTGCATGAAATACTTAATGGAAAACATTAGCAGTCATTGAACCCAGTGAGTGAATTGGTCGCCCAAGGCTACTAGTAATTTAAAAATGTTCTCACTTCTTTGAATATGAAAATCTTCTATTAAAGACTCCAACTATTGTCGCTATCAATTTGAAGCAGAAGAGATTCACCAGAGTGCTTGAGAACTGTTCTATCGTTCCGAAATCAATTTTGGGGAAGTGCCAAATATTTAATTGGGACATTCAAAGGATCTTCTTTAATTGGGACATTCAAAGGTAACTGTTTTCTGTCGGGTACTTAAATAAAGGACATAGCTGTTCTCATGTATCTCAAATATATTCTGAGTTTAACAGGTAATCAAACTTACTGACGTAAGCGTAAGCGTATTGACATAATCACTAGGATGGAATCGAGCAGAACACCGTCTCTTCAATTCTATCTTATCTGTCTAGTTGAAAATGTTTTACTAACTGCGAAAGGAAATTTCAACAGTTTAATCGCGAGAAATATTTTAATAAAAGTTCAAAAGTGGTTAAGGCAGATTGCCTAAAAGAAACAAAAGCAATTGTTATATAAATATATTATTATTTTTCATTTATTCAGAAAAACCGGAATAATGATAGCCATAATAAAAATTACAGTCTTCAGAGGTTTGTTGCTAAAATGTTCGGCAAGCATGACGCTTAAAAGCAATATCTTGAATGATGAATTAGAAATAGTGATTTGATGCACTGTTTTATACAACCATCCTGTCTAAATTATTTCTCCACATTTGAAAGTATTGGTATGTAGTATTCTTGCAGATATGCTGAAGTCTCGTAGAATGATTTCGGTAATCACCTTGATTTCACTAAAACTTCAGAAATTGTCAATCTTTGGAAAACTAAGAAAATCGTAAGGCAGTTTTTACAAAATATCCACCGTTTTCATTTATTTATAACATTAGTTTCAGAAAATTTTCAATTATTTCAATTTTTCATAAACAAAATACGAAATTGGTAGTAATGTTTCAGAGAATCATTAATAGAATAACAGCATATTCTTTGAATACATTGATGATTTTCATTAGCCTTTGTAATATTGTGGGATTTTTCAATACACAATGACTCACAAGTTTAACTACTGGAAGAAATCACATGAATTAACATCTGGTAAATACATTGGTCATCCTTGTCGGTTTCGAAGGAATAATCCATATTACTCCTGGAAAATGGCATTTAAATGGGGCTTTACTAGGATAGTGAATATACCAAAGTCTTCTGGATAAATCATACGAAGCAATAAGAGTGAACATTAGTTTCAAAAAACTTTCAATTTCCCAATATGCCTTAATTATAGCCATTACAGCTTTGCTACCACTAGATACAGCTGACCACACGACAATTTATTTTATAATTGCAAGTTTCCAACAGTTTTTTAAAAAAAAACTTCAGTGCTCTAAAATGTGAGTGCCATCTGTTGGGAGTATTTAGAACTAACTCGAAGATTCGTACTAGCAAAAATTAATACTAATTAATAATACAATTAAGAACTAGAATAATAATACTTATTAATCTTCTGTATAAATAAAATAACTTTATCTCACTATCCCGGTAAAAAAAAATGCGGTAATTTTTTCTGAAACATTCTCCATCTAGGGATTGATGTAGTTATCAGATTTTTATATAGATATATTTCTTTAGTTCGCTTCCAATCAGGAGCAACATATTTTTGATATTTAAATTAGACTGGTGTTTGTGTATGGCAATCAAAATCGCCATTCTTCGCGAAGTGAAAATTAAGGTAAAAAGAATTGAAATTACTCTTTTAAATTAAAAATGATATTCTTAATGAGGTTATATCTTTCAATAAAAAGAAAAGAATCTTAATTCTGATATTTTGGGGAAAAAATTCACATACCTTTAAAATATTAATATTTTTAATAGCATTTTTTCTGTAAAATTTTACACATTTTCAAGACTTTGGCAAATATATCTTTCTTTCTTTCTATATATATATATATATATATAGTATTATTAAGAAATACAAAAAATTACGTCATTATCTTAGTGATGTAGCGGTTACAATTACTGCCTTCTCCTTTCTTCATAGGTGGCGCTACTAGAGCCACCTATCAAGAGCCATGTTTTCCCATGATTCCTCATTCTGGTCTCTTGTGTTGTCCTTGCTTGCCGTGTGTATTTGTTCTATGCCTTGTTCTTCAATATGCTTGTGTTAAATGTTTGTGTCGTGGAACTTAACCCGCTAATAAAAAGTAGTTCCTGAAACTGAACTCATTCTTTCATCCATGGCATAACACATAATAAAGAGTCTCGACCCTCTACAATTACTAATTTTTTTTAATGAAAAGGTAAAACGTTACTATGTATTGAATAGTTTCTTTCTTTAATTTAATCTTTTTCGAAAATTTGCATTTATTGTAAGAACATAATTTAAGTAAGAATAGAATATCTGGTTAATAAAAAAAGCTGCTATACAAATCCTTAAAACAACAAAATTGCAAAACACCGTTCAATATTTTTATTTTATATTACTAAATAAAGGATCATGAAAGGTTAGTAGAATAAAGTAATTCTAAAATTGCCTGAAATTTTTTGTTAGTTTAGTATTTAAATTAGAATTATCTATCTTTTCTTATAAATTGAATTCTTTTCCTAGTTGAAATTTTTAGAGTTAATTACATAATCGAAAATAAGAGCAATCTCTCTAGTTCATAACAGAATCATTAATCTATTTTTAATATAGATTTGCAAAATAGATTAATAAAAATAATAGTACTTAGAAATCAGGGTGATTGAGAACAGCGACTAACTGGCTGATTTCGTAACTGTTTTATGGCAGTGCCATGTAAAGCGTTCTCTAGGATAATATCTTTATTAGAGAGAATACGAGAAAGTTTTAAGGTGACCACTTCCGCTGGTTATTCGTCTTAAAAACTTCACACATATTAAACAGAATTCTTCTTCTTTACCTTTCAAAAATGAAAGAAATTAACGCGACTTAATTTTTGATGAAATAATAAGAATTATTTGAATTTCAGAGCAACAATTCAATCCATTATTAGAAATTAAGCCTGCATTATTTTTTTTAATTCAAAAAATTTCGGAAAAGTATAAAATTTCTTTTTGTGCAGTAATATTTTTAGAAATTATAGCGGACAAACACGAAAATACATGGCATCCTGGCATAGGGGTAACGCATCTTCCCCGTGATCTGGGCCCCCTGGGTTCGAGTCCCGGTTCGGGCATGGCTGTTCTTCTTCTTCTGTGCTCTATCTGTGAGTTGTGTGAATGTGTCCCCATGTAAAAAGGGATTGTGCAAGCAAATAGGAAACATAAAGTAGCTAAGTCGCACTCTTGGCCCTAGTTGGCGCTACTGAAAAAATAAGAGATTCTCACTCGGCTTAAATCGCTGACAGTTAACTGTCAGCGAGCTTGTAAAGCGCTATAAGTCACAACACAACAACTAGAAAATTCAATTTAATTTTTAATTAATTAAAATTTTAAAACACACTCCCGAATTGTATATTTCCTTTACCCAAGGGAAATAATTGCCAATTATGATAATTATAGGACAAACTGTCAACATACACACTTTTATTATTAGTGATGATAAACTTCAGAATAGCTGTTAGCATAATTTTAAAATTTGTAATGTGAAAATTAATTTATAAGTAAACTAGCCGCCTTTGGCGACCAGCCGGTTCGCCAATCTTAATGTTCGTTGAAATTTTAATAATTAAATATTTTATGCAATTCCTACTTTAATAGCTTCTTCATCAAATATTTTAAAACTTCAAATTTTGATAGTCATATAATTCACTCATAATATTATAAAGGCCTTTAGTCTTAACGTAATATTTATCTCTCTAATTTTCTGTTAGTTCCTGTAGAATTTATACTTTAAATTAAAGTGGAAAGGATTAATCTGCAATTAATATAATAATATTTTTTACTAAAACAAAGTATTTTTTTGTAATATGATTACTGAAAACAGTCACTGAGCGTTTAAACTTTATGGGCACTAAAGAATATCTTTCTTAATTTATGTAATATTTCAAGAATTTGTCAATAAAATTTTCTCAGATTCATCATGAGCATATCGATTAATTAACAATATTTAATTTTAAATGCATCAACACTAAGAAAAGAAAACGAATCGTTTAAAATAACCGGTTCAAAACAGGTTAAAAAAAACTACTTAAAAAACTATATATTTAAAACTATAAGCATATACAAAAAATATCTAACTAACATAATTACAAAAGCATGCAACTAACTTAAAAATAATTTAAATCAAGAATCATCTGTTGATAATAGTTGTCAACAATCAGAACACAACGCGCGTGCTTGAATTTTCAATGCCAGTTACGGTAATGCAAATGCGTGAATTTTTCTACGCCAGTTGGGGTAACACTATGCGGATTAGAAATTTTTAATTTCCTTTATTCGGTTTTATTTTAATTAAAAGTACTTCAGAATGAATTTGAAATATCGATTAATTAACAATGTTTAATTTTAAATGCATCAAACATTAAGAAAATAAACAGAATCATTTGAAAGAATCGGCCAAAAAAACTTAAGCCTAGCCTCATTAGAGTGGGGAAAAAAAAAAAAAACTGAAGCCTTACTCATTTGGCGATGGGGAAAATGAAGATTTTTTGGCGGGAAAGCTAGTTTTTAATTAATAATTAAAATTCTAATTAAAAATTCAAAAAAAAAAAAGAAACCCCAGGTGCACATTTCCGACCTCTAAGTTATACACGTACCAAATTTGGTAGCTGTTGGTCAAACGGTCTGACCTGTAGAGCGCCAACACACACACACACATTGAGCTTTATATAAGTATAGATTACATTTAACTACTCAAATTATAGCCTGTGATTTGAAATATAGGTTTATTTAAGAAGAAGCAGCAGATTTAAGATATCTAATTCTAATGAAAAATAAAGAAACCTACTATATATAGCCGGGTATAAGGAAGTTCAAATTTCATTCCATGCTTTTAACCTGATCACTATCTGTTATGCCATAAACATCAAATCTCGCTCTATGTCTTGATGCATATGAAGTAACTGTTCGCTGATTACTCATTTTACTTCTGTAACAATTTGATCTCCCAAATCTGAAGACTAGCAGCAATACATACTAATAATAAGTGATATATACAAGCTACCTATTAAATTTCCCACGGACAAGACTACTCTCGAAAGCATTTGTGATGCATCCTATATTTTCATCTGACATGAACGGATGAACAATGCTTTTCCTTTTACATATGCCATTTTCTACGAATTTCGTGTATCCACGTCATAAATAGATTAATTCTTCGTAATAAATACATTTACATATTTACGATGAGGTGGATGTTTATTGAATTTACAAAGCACTCTAACAGCAGATTCAATCTTTGGATGCTATAGTATATAAAAGAACTTTACTTGAAGCATCTCTATTTTTGCGTAAACAACCAGCAACAACACTTTTAGCGGGATTAACCAAATCCAAAAAATAAAACAGAGCTTTGCTCAATCCTTTGATGTATTGTATGTTTCTCTATCTGTAGTCGTTCGTAAGAAATAAATATTTTAAATCTGCTCCTATTTTGAAGTACTCTGTATAAAATTAAAATCTATACTTCATACAAAAAATAAGAATAATGTATGATTTTTCACAAAATTCTAAAATTAGTGTTTATCGAATTTCTGGAGAAAATTAAATGAAAAATTCAATGAAATCTTTATCATAAATATTTCATTTTCATTTGATGTTTAATAAGCATCATGTTTTATAACTTAATATATAAAAAAATGTCGATGCAAATATGACTATAAAAGTATGTCGATACAATGAAAGTATATATCGATACAAATATCGATAAAAGCCCAAATGCAGGACTTTTTAATTGATTATGTCAAGTAAATTGTTTCCAAGTATCAGAAACAGCTTCATATTGACATTTAATTTCTATTCATATTCTATTTTTGCAGACATTGATATTTAGACACCGATAAAACAGACATTTTTTGATGAAATAGACATTTTACATTTCATCAAAAGAAAGAATTTAGTTCTAAGAAGTTTTATGAAATATTAATTACAATTTAAGATTTGAAATTTTATCTTATTATATATATATTTTTATATACCACAAAACAAGCTGCAAATATGCGTTATAAAGGCACCGTGCGAGATGTTGACACCTGGGTAAAAAAGCCATTTTAACATTTTAAAATTATTTTCAATTAATAGCAACAACAACAACAACAAAAACAACTTATTTCCAGAGTTTCGTAAATTTGAAGAACTTCATTGAAAATCATAACACAAGAAGTGTTGACATCTCTTAATGGAGGAGCGAATGATTGTTTACAATGGAAACATTTGAAGGTAATAAATTGATTTTACAGTTTTTATTAATATAGTCAAAGATATTTTTTAAGCCACAAAATGGCTGAATCGTATTCTCATTTAATGATGAAAAAATTATTTTTAAACTTAAGCACTCAGATTTATAAATATAAAAGGAAATGCAAATCAAATGAGAAGGAATACAGAGGATATGTTAAAAACACGAGGAAAGAAATGCAATTAAGAGACTCCCACGAAGACAATTACAAAGAAATAATCGAACGAAATAAGTTTCTTTCAAACATATTAAAAACAGAAAACAAAAATAAAATTAAATGCAGAAAAAAATAATAAATAAAGAAAAGAAAAAGACTCATACAGATATGGCTCATAAAACGAAACAGTCTGGATTTTCTCATATTATGTAATCATCCGCAAGATTTAATTTAAAATTCTGCTGGGAATCCAAATCTAATCAACCTAGTGCAACAGAAATTTTGTAGTCTACCTAATAAATCTTTGTAATTCCATTTAAATTCGACGCATGACCGTTCAGCGAAAGTAATTCCGATAGAAGAAAAGTACGAAACAAAATTCTAATTTCTCTTCAAATACCTTCTTAGAATATTTTACAACACTTTTCTTAAATTGAAGTTTTCTTCATTTTATCCGCAAACATCATTATCTATTACTAAAGTCTGGCAACATTTAATTGCTTTCTTTTTCCATCCACTGAACGAACAGCAGCGCCCTCATTTTCAGTTCCGCAAATTAGAACTGCAAGCAGATTCAATTTTCACTTTGCTTCTCTTTAATTACTGGTGTGAATCAAATAGTGATGAAAAGAACACTACATAAATTGCTTTGCGGAGAATTTTATACAGATTTTTTTTTCTGACCGCCTTTGAGGCGTTTTAATTTAAATATTTTCTACTATCACGCTGTTATTTTAATTATGAGAAAATTTTTCGATAACACAAGAAAGACAAATTCGTTCATCTCTTTAATTATCTGCTCTTAAATCCCATTTTAAATCTGGGGAAAATATAATTCTCTTTTGGGCTGTTTATATTAGAAATATGACGGATTTATTGTTCGGAAAATTAAGAAGAAAAACACCGAATACATTTTACCTGAGCTAAAGAATGAAATAGAGTTCTGTATTTAATGTAACGAAAAAAAAATTAATTAAAATTACTTCGCTTTAATACAGATTTTTATCCGTTGAATTTCGAGCTTTATTTCGTACCATTTATAAAATGCTTTTCTTAATCATAAATTTGAAACAATGCTCTGTAATCAAATCGTTGCTTATTTAGATGGCTTTAAAGCATATTTATATATCTAAGAAATAATTACAATTTGATAAATATTGCTTTCAATTGAAGTTTCCATTTTTTTCTATTTAAATTGATCATAAAATAATGTTTCATCAAGATAATGTTTTGATTCGTTAATTTTTAATCCACATTTTGATCGGATTTTCAAATTGCTCATGTCGGACTGTTTTTGTCTCTTCAATTTTTTTAGTCCATAAAAGTTATCTGAATTAGAAAGGATTTTGATTAGATTCCCTTAATTTTAATCCGATAGTTTATGTTACTCTGTAAACGCATCTCTTGAAACAACAGTTTTGGTAAACAGTATACGCCATTTTTAATCCTCCATCTATTAATTGAATTCATTACATATTTGCGAGTGTTTACTTAATAATTTTTTTTATTACTTTATGCTCATAATTACTGCTTTTTCATGAAAGGATTTTAATTAATGTCGACCAATATTGATACTGTAAATATCGTAAACCAATTTATTGTTCTGAAATATTTTCAAGAAAAAAGTTCTTTATCAATGATATGCAGCTGAATGAAATGCATGGATTTTCTGCACTTTGTACCCTTTGCGGAATATTCTAGAAACAAAATATTAAAAAGGAATTAAACGCTGAATCTCAGTTTTCTTGTTGAAGTCATTTTAATTAACGGAAAAGCTATTAAATGCTTATTTACTGAATTGATTAATATTTAGAACTGGATCTTCAAATTTCAACCACAATAAATCTAGTTAAACTGGTTTAAATTTCAATGCCCACGAAGAGGTTTATATTTAATATGATTATTCAGACCGTAACGGCACTAGAAAATTATTATAAACATATTATGCATTTATGAAATATACTGATGTGAAATAAAAATTCATATTTGCAATAGAATGAAAGGCATAACGATTTATTTGGAGGCAGGCTTTTTAATTTATTTTTTAAATAGTTATTTAATTGCTTTTTATTTGCAAATATTGAGTTTTGAATTACATTTTACTCTCGATGAGTGCTATTATAATATTTATAACATATTCAGAGCTTAACAATTTTATTATTAGCTGAATTTAATTTTAATTACACTTATAGTACATACATGGCCTTTTCTTCAAATTTGGTGCTTCGTATTTCAAAATGCAGTCATATCATCAAATCTGATTAAAATGTATTAGTAAGCAAGTAATATTATGGAATTTAGACAAAGTCTTTTCTTTTGGTATCCAGATATATAAAATTCCTATAAAATACAATAAAATATAAACGAATATAAATGCGTGCAAACTTCTAAAAATCATAATAAAAGAAGTAATACGATTTGAGGGAATACGTTCAGATAAACTTTGGATTTTTTCCCCATTAAACAAGGGACTCTAAAATTACCTATAGAAGACGTTCACACGTCAAACTGAGATGGTTTATGCAAATCAGGAAAGCAGTAGCTAAGTGCAACGCACTTTATTTTGAAGCAAAGCATGTCAACACGACCACCGCTACAAGTTAAAGTAAGTGAAGCTCGAGCTATACCCATTACAGTGTAGCATGTCGGCATGGATGCTACAGACGACCTGTTAAATGGATCTTTCAACTCCACCAAAGTGGCTGGTGATTTCGGTAGACACGAGACTTTAGGTATTCCGACAAACAAAGTCTTTTAAATAATAATAAATCTTTAAAAAAATTGAGGAAATCGAAAAAAAAGAAAAGAAAAAAAGAACGCGGTACTCTCCGGGGAAGAAAAGAAAGAGGCTGAGATGTTAAGTATTGCAACATATCAAACGAGTCTCTTTTGATTAAATAGAAGAAATCAACACAGTCGTATTTATTACAATTCCGTTATTTCTCCACGATTTGTTCTCCACTCGGTACCTTTCCCCTCTCAATAAATACATTTGCCTATCTGATATTAGCCGCCAACTCGCCCGAGGCGGAGAATAAGTCAACCATCTAACTCTCCGACCCGCCCGAAGGCACACGGATTTAAACCATAAAACTGAATGACCGGACGGCCGCAACAGAAATTGGCGGGAACTGTGGTTGAGTCCTAAGGGCCGTCACCGGCCACGGTACAACCCTTCCCGAAGGAAGTACGTCCCGTCATCGATGGGAGGAGTCAGATCCCCCACCTATTAGTGTTCCCTCCAGGGTTTCGAGATCCAACCACCATGCCGGAAGCATCTCATCCTGAATTTGAGGTGCCCCCCCCCCCCGGTGGATCGAGGCGGAGAATAATCAGACTTTCATAAAAAATGATACTAAATGTAATAAAATGATGAGATGATATTATGAATGAAAAAAAAATGAAATCTACTAGTGCAAATTTCAAGTTATCGCATGAGAACATTTTTTTTTGATGAATTGTTTAGAGCTAGAAAGCAATATTTGAAATTCAGAATCGAAACGGATACGTTTTGAGTTAAACGTTGACAGTTATGATTGAGAATCTAAATGGACACCTTCTGTGTTTGAAGTTGAGTGTTGCGATTGAGAATCTTGCAACACACTGCACACGTTTACGCTTTCTTCGTTCCCTTTGTAAAGCCATTTTACGTTCATGTTTAATTCGATCAGCTTCTACTTTTAAATTTTCATCATTCGTTTTTGTTGATTGAAGGTTTTGACTCTGAAGGTTTTGTTCTGACCTCTGTCCGCTCTTTCATTTCCTTTCTTTTTTTCTTTGCAAGACTTTATCGGGAGAAAGCTTAGGATGCCCCATTTATGATTTATTCCTTGCCTACGCGATTTTGAGCTTTAAATGCCCCTAACCAAAACAGCCTCATGTTCTTTATCCGTTTCCCGGCTCCTAATAACGTAAGCAACGTAAATGTGGTATCGTTCGATAAAGGACATCGAGTAGAATGTATCGATGTCAGTCGTAAAGAGAGTTTTTGCAAAAACGTGGTCGAAAATCTCGCTCGAAAATTCAAATTTTTGCACCTTTGAGAGCTTATAACTCGCGAATCACTCGGAGTAGTAAAGTAAAACTCGTATCGTTACGGGCATTTTGGCGAGTACTATCCAACGATACGAGCAAATGCAATGTAATTCGAATTTGTAAATTTCGAAACCCGACCTCGGACGCTATTGAGACCAGAGTTTCGGTGCAAATGTCCTTCGACTCCATTAATCGAGTGTTTAGACGGGGCGCACTCGTCTCTGCGTTGCATATAATACGAGATATAACAACTTAGTCTGACCGGAAGTTGACTTAATCGACATCCCGAGACCAATAGGAACTCTATGGTATCTTTAAAAGGTCTATCTACTTTCAAAGAAGCATACATAATAATAATGCAATACTGGTAAAAGCAGGTGAAGCAGATGAAGATGAATATTGCCATTTATGCTTTATTCATTGCCTACACGATTTCGAGCTTCAATTATTTGTTGCCTTCAATTATTCAAAACCCCTTAACGAAAACAACATCATGTTCTCACATGATAAAAAAAAGATAATATTTTGGATTTCGAGATGGATAAGAGGAGGTTATGAAATATATTGCCAGCATATACATCATAGCCAAAGAATACAATAAAAGTTGTCTCCCATTAAATCTGAAATATTTTCAGTTGAATGAAAATGTTTGATTTTATAAAACAAGCTCAATCATGAAATAGTTAATACACACACCTGAGAATCCGGCCTAATGTAGCGGAAGTGCAGGCAGGATAATAAAAAAACCCGGATAAGCCGGACTTCTAGAATTCCTTTCTCGGCTTACCAATACCAGAAGACGAAGTTTTTATACCAAAATTCACTGTTGCAGTAAGTATTTTCTCAATTGAGTACTAAGCCCTCCATCCATCTCAAGCCACATAAAATGTAAATGCGGCCATCGTGGCCCGTGGAAACAAAAAAGCAATTGCGGCAACGTGTCTAATTAAAATAGAAGGCTGTGTATTGGTAGTTTATATATGTTTATATACTACACTGCAAGAATTTGTGGTGACGCTTTATAAGCCAGATAACAGCTACGAGACATGATATATTTCTTTTGTCTTGTGGTCATGTTACTCGGCTACGAACCAGAAGGTTGCGAGTTCGATCCTCTCATATCGCCAATAGTACCATTGGTGACCCGATGACGAAAATATGCAAAACTTCATACAAATGTTGTGGCGCCCTCTAACAGAAATAAATAATTAAAAAAAAAGGAAGCTGATAAATAATCAGTCAATAAAAAATAAATAAAGCTGATAAATAATCAGTCAATAAAAAAATGGATAAGGCGCAACAGACAATATATCACCACTAATAACAGCAAAAATAGGACAAAATATCGTTTGTCTCACCTTCGACGCACTGGAGGGGGAGTAATGTGTTGACGCTTTATAAGCCAGATAACAGCTACGAGACATGATAAATTTCTTTTGTCTTGTGGTCATGTTACTCGGCTACGAACCAGAAGGTTGCGAGTTCGATCCTCGCTTATAACCAATAGCAACAAATTTATTAGAGAAAATTAAAGGATATAAATTGTTCGCATTTTAACATAAATGCTGTACACTTCACTATGGTATAATTACAAAAAACAAAACAAAAACATTTAGCATACCTCAAGAACAATTTATGAATCCTGTACGTATTGTGCAGTTATAATCAGGAAAAGTGGCAACAACTGAGGTCCGTTACACATTGGTGAAACTATAAACAACGAGTAGAGCGTTACTCTTTTCCTGTCTCAACTTGTATTTTGCATATGACACGTAGGAGGATCATAGCAGACGCCTTGGCATGTTACCAATCCAATGCCTTGCCTTCCTTAATTAAATATGATAAAGAAAACTAGTCCGGATAGTACAGATGCCAGATAATCGCGAACCGGATACTTGGGAGTGTACTATATTAATATTTGGAATTCATAAAATATAGCGATAAAGAATTTTCTTGGTATTATTTTAATTAGATATTCTCAAGTGTATATTATTATTAGATTATTTCCTTAATAAAAATCTTAATTGTATTTAGTAACAAACTATATGCACTAAAAATTACATCTCTTATTTTATATAATGATTTTAATGTCTTACAAGTTATTAAAGTAAAAAATATTAAAGTATAAATAACTGAACAAAAATGCTTAAAAAATAATTTAAAAGAATAGGAAAGAAAATAATTGAAACATTCTATAAGCATAATATTCTATCAGATATTTTTATACATTTATATATGTACTATTTGCATAAGCATTATTTAGAAATCAAGAGAAGATTGGGAGCATAGAAATTTAATAATATATCCCATGAAATAACAGTAACAAAACACGCTCGAAATGTAATGCATAGAAATGGATAGATCCATTCTAAATAAACAAATAATGAAATAAATCTTATCCCTGCGTTTAATGTAGCGTGCTTTTACCAACGCTTTCCGAAATGAATTTGCCCTTTTTTTCCCTCCCTTACTTTGCATGTACTACTGTTTTATTTTTACTGAAGTGGAAACAATTTTTATTCAGAAAAAAAAAAAGATAAAATACCATCTATTGCTTACTGGTTAATAGCATCTAACTGATCTCTTCTTTTCAGATTTTTGCTGAAATGAAACGTAAATTTTTGTCGAATATTTTCTGAGCTGACAGAAAATGTTCTCGAAGATTAAGTTACAATGCTCGATTTAGTTCTCCTGAAAACGTTTTTGAATAGGGATAGGTCCATCAGAAACGTGCTTTTTGGAAATAAAACGCCATTTTTTTTTCTTTCTTTTTTCTTCCTCTTTTTATTCTTAAGTCTTTTTTTTTTCTACGAATAAAATCAAATCGTACTTGAATGATTGACTCCAAAGCACATAAAAGAGGAAAACTCTCCGTTCCAAGCAAACGTTTTAAATAAAGAAGAAAAATTACTGATTGCTAAATGTCTGGAGAAGAGCTTTGAAAAATCGAAGATTATGATTTTTTTCTTCTTTATTCCCTTTTCCCCTTTTAAATATGAAGTGACGCTTTTTATTTTTTACTTATTTCTATGTTAGGTAAATCTAAATGGAAGACTCAGCAATTTGTTTGTAAAAGGAAATCATTTTGGTCAGATATTATCGTGGATAAGTGGTATAATTTAATGGAAGATCTTTATAAAATAAATCGTTCCCAGATATATTTTCTGCATTTTTTTTCATGGTATTGAAGAAGTCAGTATAGGGAATGAACTTCAAATGAATTTTTAAGACTTTAATGTGAGTATAACATGACATTTAAAAAAGAATCCATGTTAGTTTAAATAAAATATAAATTACGAGTTCCATTGTTAGAATAGATTAAGCCGTGTGTGTTTCAGTAAAGTGAATTCTATTTCATTTTCTTTATTTGAAAAATGAGTTAAAGATAATAATGTCTTAAAGATAATAATGAGTTAAAGATAACTCAAAGATAATAATGTCTTCGGCAGAATTGGAATTCACAAATGAAATAATGTTAAAAAGAATTTTATAAAATTAAATAATAGTTTGTTTCTGTAAGTAATATCGAATGAATACAATTATTTTGTAATGATTGTTATATTGTTTCAGCCATGCAGTTATACATCATAAATATTATCACAAAATTCAGAGGACTTTGAAACTTTTCTATGCCATTAATTGAGTTATACAATTTAAAGAAGTTTATTTATTTGGCGTAATGAATAGAACTATTATGTCACTCAGTGTGAAAAACACCTTATGGTGAAAATTCTATTTCTTCTTTTATTTTTTTTAAAATTAGGCACTTTATAATACTCATCTAATTGCAAATCTCTCATGTCAGCAACTGATTAAATAAAAGATTCAATCAAATGTTCTATTTTTGAATCTAATAATAGTTAAAAATAGTTGTATTTTATATTCAGGCTTAAGATCTTTGGCACTTGGAAACGTTCAAGTTTTCAAATGAAATTCAATATATTATTACTCAAAGTACAAAAAGCTATATGTCAAATATTCAATAATTTGTTCTATTATTGATTTATATGATATTTTATTATTATTTGTTGGTGACAAAATCTTCCACATCATCAAATGGTCGAATAAAAAAGTGCAACCAAATGCTGGAGGATTTTATATTTTTGAATTTTATTGCTATTACAAATAAGGGAGTCAGGGGCTACTACTAACAAGGGTAATTACGTGTAGGCGGTAGTTTCAAAAATTTGTAATCAGGATTTTTGTTAAATACAATTTTTAGACGAATACTTGCCTAGCTGAGAACTGTGAACTTGTTGTCTATTGGGTTGTTCGGAAAGTAATTTCGTTTTTTCCCGACAGAGGATTTAATTATATTTTTTTTTACCCAACTTCACATTTAAGCCGTATAATTTTTATATGCTTTGAGAGCTCATATAGCAAGGCTTGTGTGTGAAAAATTCCAATGAATTCTACGCAGTAGTTTTTGGCTGGTGCCCTTTTAAATATGGAGAGCGATAAGCAGCATTTTCGACATATCTTACTGTTTTACTACAGAAAGAATAAAAATGCTGTTCAAGCCAGAAAGAAATGGACCGATGTGTATGGAGAAGGCGTGTTGACAGTACGCCAGTGCCAGAACTGGTTTGCTAAATTTTTTAGACGGTAAAACCTTCACCTCAAATGAGGAGGTCAAAAACCACCTCGATCAGTTTTTTGGCAGCAAAGACCAAAAATTTTATGAGCGTGGAAGTGTGCTACTACCAGAAAGATGGCAAAAGGTGTTGGACCAGAACTGCCAATATATAATTTAATAAAGTATTTGTTTATTATACGAAAACTGTCTTTCATTTCTACAAAAAAAAGAAAAAAAAAAGAAATTATTTTTCGAACAACCCAATATTTTATTTAGTAATTGGAGAAAATAATGAACTTAAGTCAAGACAGTTCATACTTTTAAAAATGTGTTTATTTATTTACTTTATTCATGTATTAAATTTTAAAAGGCTGCTTTAATTTTTTTTTGCCATTTTTTCTTTATATATATATATATATATATATATATATAAATCAGCAGAAATGTTCAAAACTATGCGATGGGACAACTGGTAACAAAATTTTGGGGCAAGTTGTAACATATTATAAATTACGAGATTTATCTTAATTTGTGTTTGATTCATGCAGTTAGACATTCTGCTTTAACTATCAACTAACACTATAAGGGCATAACAGAAGTTCATTTAATAAAAATATTATTAAAAAAAATTAAAAATTGTTGAAACTTCTTTTTTACTTACTCCCGTTAAAAAGAAGCAATGGAAAAAGAAGATTATGGCATACTTAATAAGAAACGAAAGCAAGAAGAAAGCATTAAGAATAGGAAAAAAAGGTTAAAAGAAAAAAAAAACGAAAGAAAATGAGCGAAAGAAATATTTTTGAACAAACATTCAGATTTTGAAAGAACAAGAAATTGTTTTGCTTACAGAGATGCATGCCGTGATTCTTGCGATATATTATTTTATAGAATATTATGTAAACAGCTCACGTAATTTCAAGCAGCGATCAGATGACAACGACGGTGTCTAGATAGACGCATCTTTAATCTTTTTTTCGCCGCATCGGGACCGGAAGACTTCTAATCCCGAAATAATTTAGAGAAAGTCCTCTAACACAACGGCCTTTTGTTGAAATTGGGGTTCAGCAGTCTAATCATGAGGCGAAGATATTACAAAGAAGTCACTGCCGACCAAAAATCTGACAAAAGAAGTTGGTGCAGAATTTAATTCGTAAAAATAAGGATACAAAATGTGTGCGATAAGAAGCAGACAATCAATTTCTCGGGCAAACTGCGATTTTGTGCAATTCTGATGCAGGTTGAATTTTAAGATGATTATTTAAATAATTTGATCCTTATTTTACAGTCAACTTGATATAATTTATTATCATCATGACGAGTAATATTAATTATCAAATTCGTTATGTACTTAAATTAGTAAAAGAATGGTAAAGAGAAAATAATTCTGAATGTTGTTTCTTTTATTGTTACAACTTACAATCCCACAGCCTGCAAGTTATGATAAAATATTTTTGCTGCAGAAATCAATAAAAGTTGTGAATGTTTTTATTAGTTAAGATATAGTAAAAACTGTAATAATCAAGAAATCCCAAATACATAAAAAATATGAGCGTTTTTACAAAAATTGTTACAACTTCCCTAAGTCTTCCATTCCTTTTGTACTTGGATATTCACATATCGACAATCAGATATGTAAATTCTCTCATGTTTTTAGCTAATCCAATAAAAGATACTACCCAATGTAAAAAGGTTCTTTGTTTGATTATTGTATTTACAAATAGTCATAATTTAAGCTTTTATTTGTGAATTTTTGCACTTTAAGGCTGCAGATTTTCTAAAGAAATTAAAGTAAAGTAATATGTTCTTTGTTTGCGTCTTTATCTTCAGATCAGTAGTTCTTAAAGCGACTACAATAAAATTATTATCATTTGCGTGGGATTTATCTATTCTATTCTTCTAGTTATTACAAAATATTTGAAAAGTAATGTTAAACTTAGATATTTCTGAGAACAATATTAAAGTAAAATGAAACAAGAACAAAGATAAGTGCTTAAAATATTTTTTATGTCCATTAAAACGTATCAAATATTTATTTATTTGTATACATATTTTTTTTCTATTTCTTTAAATATTTTCAACAATTAATATGTGAAAATCAGTATATGTGATTTAGATGCAATAAAATATTCGAGTTTAATTTTTTTAATCATTGGATAATCGACACTTTCAGTCCGATTAAACGTCCATCTTTATGATTCATGTTGATTTTATGTTGCCAGACAATTTAACATTGTACTTTAATTACTGATTTAAATTCTAAATATGTAATACAATAACTTATGCAGTTTCTTGTGGTGAAATAAATTAAGATTGCTAATATCTATAAACCGACGTCATTCAAAGTTTTCTTGAATAAAAAATCTTTAATGCGTTATTTATGAAATAAAAAAAATCTCGAAAATGAGCATATTTGTTCCGCGTCAGTTCTTTTTTTATTTTTATAAAATGTTAAAGCTACGATTAACCGTAATTGTAATAATAGAAAGGAAACTTTAAAATTAAGAAATAAAAATTTCAAAGCGTCAAATCAAGAATAGAAAACTAATCCTTTTCAATTTTAGCATATTTTTCAATAATGATTTTCGGTAAGTATAAGTAGAATCATTTTAAATTAATATTTAAAGACAATATTCAAAAAAGGATATATAGCCCAAAATAAAAATGAAAATGTTCGTATACTTTGAAAAAATTTAAATAATCAATGAATTAAATACAAAATTTAGCTTAAAAAAGATCAAATTTTAGGTAAATCGTAATTTCTTTTTTTGCGGAGTTCAAAAAACCGCATTTAAATATTTAGGGAATTCCCGAAGTATTTTCAACCGAAATAAAGTTAAAAAAAACATAGTTTGTAAATACAAATAATTTATAATTGATTTAAGTATAATGAGATGAACATGAAAATATTTAAAAAACTCATTTAAGATTAATTTTTTTTTTCCAAGACAAGTTTCCGTTTGAAATTATTTCAAATGGAGCTTATTTGAGCCAACTATTCACTTCATTTCTCCATACAGAATGTCTAAAAAATTATTATTTGAATTGGAAAGTGGATCAAATACTCCGCTTTATTAAATAAATAGTAGAGCTTTATAAAAGATTTTCTATGCAATATGCAAACGATTTTGAATAGTTTTGCTTCAAGCATCATTTAAATGAAGTAAAATATAAACAAAGAATTATAGTCTGCGGATGAAATAAACTATGCCGTTCCAGTAAATTTATAATATTTTCGAGCAATAAAATAATATGAAAGAAGTCAGCACTTAGCTTTAAAAGATTCGCGATATTTTATGATTTATTCTGAAAGTAAAAGAGAATGCAATAAGATCTGAAAATGAAATAAGAATTATTTCTCAAGTCGTTGAAAATAGAATGTAAACTGTGTTCGAAAAATTTTATTTGAAATAGAATAAATAAGTTACATATTAAAAGAATATTTAGCCGTATTTAAAAAGAGAACAATTTTCTGTTTGAAGCATTTCGAATAGTCATTTTGTGATACTTAAAATGATGTATTTCATGATAATAAGGAACAAAATAAATAAATAGAAGTTTAATTTCTATATTAATCCTGAAACACCCGATTTTTTGATTCTGTAGAAATCCAAACTACTGAATAGGTTACTTTCATATTTCGCTGAGAAATTCTATGAAGTATAAGGAAGAAATTTAATAAATTTTTAAATAAATAGATTCTTAATTTATTAAAAACTGTTTTCTCATTCAGCATTTGCAGTATCACATAAGATAGGTTAAATAGGTGATATTACATAAGTAACTGTCATCCAAATGTTTCTATAAAAGTGAATTTAAAATAACGAAAATATGGGAAAGAGCAATATTTAGATAAAATTTATTTTATCTGCTTTTTATTGAAAAACACTTCCTTATTTTAAAAGGCGCTTTGATTTGAAATGTTATTTAAAACTTGATTCAAAAATATTTTCCTATTATTCTTTTTTAAATCAAGTTGAAATTTAGGAAAAATTAAAGCAAAAAACTTTTGCTTTAATATAATATGTAATTTAACATACCTGAACCTGTAATTTGCTTTTGTATAACATGTGATTTAATGTAAATGTACAATTTTCTGTGAAATTATTGAAATGATATCTTTCAAAATTTAAGTTTTTCAAAACTTATTTCTGATAGGATTAATCTATTTCAATGTTTGATGTATCGTTTTGGAAAGTTTTTTAAATTCCTGTTAGTTTTTTATTCAGACTCTCATTTTCATATCGACAACTTTTTATTCCATCGTAAACCATAATTATTCGAAATTTTCTCCCATACACTTCTTTATCAATCTCATGATGCAATGCCTCGTTTTTCATGGTCTACTTAATAGTATAAGAAAAAATGCTGCTATATATTCTTTTTACAGAAAAAGATAATTTGATTTTACTATAAAGTGAGTTTAATACACAAATATAATTAAAGTTAAAAAGAAAACGATTTTAGTATTGAAAAAATGCAAATAAAAATTAAAATTTTGATCTTATTTTAACGAAGCGAGGTCAACAGCAATTAGCAACTATTTGTGTACTGACAATTGGTATGTCTTCTTTAAAAACTTTACACAATCTTATCCATTTTAAATGTTGTCTCGTTAATCTTTGATATATCGTTTTTCACATAATCTTTGATATAGCCATATGAATGTCCGTTTAGCTTCATCGAATTGTGCTTCCTGTGTATTCGCAAAGTAGATCAACTGTAGAAATCAGCATCTACAAAACCATTAGTACAATGCAAAGATCATATAATAAGAACTTTATTGTTGAAATAATTTACACATTGAAGCGGTATGAAATTGTAATGACAGCAATGATTTATGTGCATAGACATCATGGTGTTCAAATAGAATATAAAGGACATTGATTAGTGGATTTAAACCAAATAGAATTGAATGATGACATGCTAGATAATTAGATCATGTCAACTTTTCAATGATGATATACTAGATGCGTATTCACTAACTTGCAAAATTTAAGATAATTTCCAACCCTAATATAATTGTTCAATGGCAGTTTTTCCTGTGCGGTTTTCTTATAACGTCCTGTAAGTCATTAAGTCTCCGTTTCCGTTCAGTCATTGTCACATTTCTTTAATAAATATTTGAGTAATGCACATTCCTTCCAGAAATTTGTACACTCATTAAGTACACTTACTACCGTATTTAAAAATGTCTAAGTTTTACTAGCAATTGCTCATAAAACATTTTCTAATCTTTCTACATTTATTGTCTTTAAAAATATTTTTTTGTTTAACAATTTCAGCCTTTTGATAAAAAAGTATAACAATCTTCATATTCATTCCTTGTTACTTCGGTTCTATTATATATTTTACTTGATTTATAAAGGGAATTCTTAATAATAAATATACTATATTTATTCAATAGTTTTAAATACCATCTATTTCCAGCTAATGACAAGGAATTTAAATACTTAATTTAGAATGATCTATTGTGAAAAAATAAGCAATAACGATTTTTCAAATTTGAAAGCATTTATTAATATGCTTAACATGCAAATCCCTACCCACAAACAAGTTGAATCATAAAAGTTTAAATAGCTTTATTTAGAGAGGGAATTCTTCAGATTAATAAAGTAATTTATAAAGCATCATTTTTTGTCCTAAAATGAAACGATGCGTTTTAGTTAAACAATAAATGGGACTTTATTCTGAAAGTAGAAAGCTTTATAAAAGGTAATCAAGTAACACTAAAGCTTTTAATTAGCTCTGATATTTTTAAGCTTTTGAATTTACATTAAAAGAATAAAATTTGTTTAAAAAGGGGGTATTAGTTTTATTTCATTTTATACAGAAAATGATGTTCTCCATTCAGGATTAAAAGTTTTATATTAGTATAAATGATTGGTGCATAGTAAGCTACTTTTAATTGTTTAATGTACGATAAAAACATACCGAAGTACTCAGAAGGGAAAGCTTTAAGTTCAAATGTCACTGTTTTCATTTTTTGAATTCAAAAATTAAAGGATTAAATTACACTCTAAACCCTGTGGGTGAGTGAGCCAATATGGGAGAAAAAAATTAATTACCAATGTGGGAAATAATTTCTGAACCAGAGCAACTTGCGTGAGATGGTCAATTTGTATTGTAAGTTATACAGCATATAAGTAAATATATTATAAACATAATACTCCATAGTTTTCAGTGTTGTCTGTTTTTTACTACTATTAAAAGAACAAATCTAGGCGAAAATGCCTCTATTGCCTCAAAAGATGAAATTATAACCGAATTTCATTTTATTTTCTAAAAATCCATAAGAGCCGTTCATAATTAATATTAGCATTTGGAATTAATACTAAATAATTAACATTACAAAAATAAATAATAAAATATTTAAAAAAATTTTAATATGAAACATTTTTTTAGTGATTAACAAATAATTAAAATTGAAAAAAAAAATACTTCAGTTATTTTCTCTGATATATTTTAAATATTTTCTTTATCTGCTTTATAATGTAAAAAAAGTAACATTTGCAATAGATTTTTTTTTACAATTATGCATATAGTTAGTATATTTTTAGCAGTTTTTTAATATAATTCTCTGACATAAAAATATAAATACCTGATTAATCCACAGCATTTTTTTTTAGTTTCTCTCAGCATATTAACCCTCTGACTACGTAATTTTTAAAAATCTCTACTTATATGCTTTATTTATCAAATATTTTTCAAACAAAGTGAACTGATATATATGTTACACGATAATAATACAATATAATAAAAATCTGTAATCGTAAAAATAAACACTCTAAATTGTGAAAATGCGGGAGGCCATAAAAAATGGACTGATTGCCAACCTGAGGATATCACGGGATAAGCAATTGGAGGGTTTTAAATCATCTCATCGGATGCTTTAGAAAAGAATCTTAACAAAATTTTATTATATAAAGAGGCAGAGAGTTAAATAATACTTATGACTATAAATATTCTTGTTCTTTTCTTCTTAATTTCGGAATGAAAAGCGAAGGAACGTCTAATAGATAATATTTATAATAATTTTTTTAAATACTTTTAATACAATACATATATTTAATCCAGCTGGAGTGGTTTAAGTCGCTGAGTTCTAAAGGTTCTGTGTTACATACTAGTGGAAAGATCAACCGGCAAAAGGTCAAGCTTTTGTTTGACCGTTTGTTTTTATCAAACTTTGAAGAGAGAGATTCTTATCAAATCTCGAATCAAAGTTTTAAAATTTGAAAATAATCTGTATTTTGGATGCTAAATTTATGTAATAAATTTTGTTTATCTAACTCTTTACGTTTTGTAGTTAAAGAATTTATTTGTACTTTGCCAGCTGGATAGACAGATTTCCTTTGAATGGATTTGTTCCAAATTTTTTTAGAAATGATGCACATTTGAAATCAAGATTTATTTCAATCGAATCAAAGTTTTAAAATTTGAAAATAATCTGTATTTTAGATGCTAAGTTTATGTAATAAATTTTATTTATCTAACTCTTTACGTTTTGTAGTTAAAGAATTTATTTGTACTTTGCCAGCTGGATAGACAGATTTCCTCTGAATGGATTTGTTCCAAATTTTTTTAGAAATGATGCA
>JAPMOR010083970.1:54555-76452 GCA_026543865.1 Argiope aurantia | reverse complement strand
GATTTCCTCTGAATGGATTTGTTCCAAATTTTTTTAGAAATGATGCAAATTTGTTGTGAAAATCTAAATACCAAGTTTAATCCATCTATTTGAATACGGGTTTGACCTACATTGTTCACAGACAAGCAAACATAATTCCAAAAATAGGTTTTAGGACTGAGGAAGATCTGAAACGAGGAGATATATCAATATTTGACCTTCTAACGTTTTGACAATTACAAGACTTTCTCTTTGTATTCGATAAAATAAAATAAAAAAAAAACTCCCTCTGCAAGCTGGAAGGCAAAGGTAGATTCCTTGATTCCAAAGGTAGATTTATCTGGCAACATAAATTGTTGATGTTAGAAACAGTCAAAATTTAAGAGTGAAAATTCCTTTTCAGCCCATAATTTCTAAGGCATTGATGTTATCGAAAGAATTTAAATATAAAAATTATTCGTCACAATGAGGAGCTAATTGGATTTTTTTCTAATTTAATATTAAATAGGATTTATTTTTCTAATTCAATATTTAATATTAAGAAAGGTATAGCAAAATGAAATTTCAAACCCTCACCATTTTCAATCCCTTTAAGCTAGATGGGTCACTTACAAATTCTTCCGAGAATTTTGCCTTTCTAACAACATATTAAGTTAAAATCCAACCAGTCCAATCCAATCCAATCTAATTAACCAGTCCATTCAAATGCAATCTAATTAACCAGTTAAAATCCAAATTACTCTAGTTATTTGGTTCACATGATAAAATGGGCGAAGAGTTATACGCATATATATAAACTTTTGGACGGAGGGTGGTTTGGGGTTCTAGGGAACATGATCGGTGAAGAACTGAAGAAATTTTGTCAAAGTCTTGTCATGAAATGAAAGACAATATGTAGTCTTTCTATAGGAATCTACTTAAAAAGTTTTTTTTGGACTCAGGAAGGCCTGGACCGTGGAGATAAGTCAGAATCTCGATTTCGAATTTTTTGACATTTGTAAGATTCTCTCTTTGCACGCGAGAAAAAAAAATGCTTCTTTTCGAATTAGAAAACTGAAAAAGATTTTTTAATACATTTGTTTTCCATGAGAAATTTTCAATACATTTTTTTTGAGAAATCGTTATTTGTATCAATTTACCTTTGTCAATAATCAATAGATACAATAAACTACTTTTATTTGGTTGTTTCTATATTTTTAAAAAATCTTGAACAATATTTCAGCATTTTGAAATAAAATATTTTAATGAATGACAAAACCTCTTCTCTTTATGAAGTTCCAAAATCCGACGAAATTCACAATGAGGTCAAGTTAAAATTCTATTCCATGAAAATCCAACTTAACTGTAACTGAAAGTTCACATTTGTTTCCTCTGAAAATATCGAATCCATTAACATTAATTTTACGGAATTCCATACGCAAAGAAAGAAAAAAAAATCGAAAAACCTGAATGCAGTCGATTGATTATTTTATAAATTGATTAGAGCTATGATTCTTTTAAAGCCTCCAACATAAATCAGTTTTATTCAAGCAGCATTGGGACTTCATAGAAAAGTTTTAAAAACAGCTGTTTAAAAGACATAAATGAAAAGAAAAAAAATCTAATCTTCTTATGATAGATTAAACATTATGTTCTCTAAGAATGTTATCATAGGAAATCGAATCGAGTACCCGTATGTTTGACTAAAATTCTGGAATGAATCCAATTTTTTTTCAATTGCTTGGATTCAACTCCCAATGTTTACTCAATGCTTCGAATTTTAGAGAATTAGTAATTTCATTCTACTGTTTGCATGGGGGCGAATTTAATTATTTGGTTTTCGGGTAACATAGCATGTAATCACTTAGAAATTTCAGACGTAAGATTTAGGCATCTTTTCAAGTAATTATATATAAAAATTCTGATTGTTTAGTATTAAATATATCATTTACATTTCATATCAAAATCTTTTGCTGTTTGGAACAAAATGTAACGATTGTTTTCCACATTTTTTTCTTTACTTTATCTCATATTATCTTTATATCTCATTTACATTTCATATCAAAATATCTTTTGTTTGGAACAAAATGTAATGATTGTTTTCCACATTTTTTTCTTTACTTTATTTATCCCTACATTTTTAATTGCTTATGAAGTTTACATTATAAAAATATTTAAATGAATTTGTACAAAATTCATGGAAATAATAATTAGAATCAATTTTTTTTAAACTTACAAACCAAAAAAAGGTTAAAATTTATCAAAATGAAAACATTATTCGGAATATTTTAAAACTGATTTTGTGTTTGATTTTCTTTTATTAATTTAACTGAAATAAGAAAGTTGGAAAATGTAAGTTTGATGTAGGGAGAATTCAACACAATCGTTTGGTGAATAATCAAAAATATAAGATGAAATGATGCTGTAAATTTAGACTTGCTCATTATTGCTCATTATTAAGGCATCAAAAAGAAGCAGCATTAACCGATGAAAATAAAAAAAAATATTTGAACAGTTGAATTTATTTGATGCCAGAAGAATACTTGATTAACCAGTTAACTGTTTTTGACGAGTATACTCTTTATGGAAAAAGTAAAACATAAGTAAAAAAGTAAAAATCCCGTATATAATATAAATTGTTTCTTAAATGTAAAACTGTGTTGTATTAATCCTCCCAGAAGCAACTAGGCAACCATATATTGTTTTAGACTATTCAATAAATGGCGCGCCAGGTAATAAAAACCGAGATGAAGATCCTTTTTTTTTATCTCTAAGAGCAAATTAAAATAATAAATAATTTTTTATGTTTCATTTCGTTTATATGCAAAAAAATACATGTTAGTTTAAGTAAATAAATAAAAGTGATTGTTCAAATAAAAAATAAATAAAAGTCATTTCATTTCAACATTATTTCACATTACGCATGCTCTGTGTTTGACGAGTGTACTCGTCATCGCTAAATTTTTGCTATTACAATACGGAAATATTTCGGAAATACTATACAATTTATATACACATTTTCCGAAGAGGTCGAAACAGTTAACTGGATAATAGACATTTGTGAATTGTTTATGGAATGATATCTTAATAAATGCTTACATATTTTTTGTTCGCTTTATAATTTATTTCAATATTTTGAATTAGAATAAGGGAAAAGAGGATTGATCTTAAAACTACATTTCACGACAAGAATGCTGCGTCAAAATTCATATTCAACTCAAATTATATGTGATTAGATGTACAGGCACACCTTGAAGGAATTATAGTCCTTGAAATCGAAAATTCTTTTATTTTTATGCTTCATATATATTTTAACGAATGGAAGGACATTTTAAAATCTTCAGATGATATTGATACAAATCTATAATATTGCCTCATTTAAAAAGAGACAGTCGAATCTCCATGGCCAAATGATCTCATAATCAAGGGATTGTGAGTTCGAATCCCTCGATTCACAGTTTGTGTAAATATTTAATTAATTGATTCTATGTTTCCCTTTATTTCATGTTCCAGAAGATACTGGACATTTCTTTAGTTTACCAGACAAGTGTTCTGGACTTTTCTTACTGTCTCCGGAAAAGTATTCTGGAACTTTCTCTGCTAGTATAAAAGCAGATTTGTCAATTACTGTGTTCTGAGTTGAGTTAATAAATTAGTTTAGTTCTACTTTTTGTGTGTATCATTGAGTTCCACACTAGACTACATACGTGACAATATTGCTTCCCAGCGCAGTTAACATCATAGTAAAAGAGAGAGGTGTTTAGTACTTTTTAATAGATGCTGACGGAATGCCATTTTGGTGATACACATTCTTGGCGACTTTGACGACAAAAATTGAAGTTTTTACAATACAAGAATTTATTCGATATTTCCAATAGAAGTCGAGATCGAAAGATCACACCTGAAAATTCGATAGCCATTTATTGTTATTGAAGCTGAAGCAACACGTGTTAAGTAAAACCAGGAAAAGTTCCCTGACCAAAACAAGCAAATTTGTTTATGGATTCAGAAACTTATTCGAATCACCGGTGAAGTATCTGAACAAGAATTGCAGCCATCAATAAATGTAGTTTTGAGTTCAAACAAATTTTAAGAAAAATCGATGAAATTGTTGCATGTTCCTCAACAACTGAAAGAAAAATCGACTTTTTGCAATTAAAATGCAAAATAAAAAAAAGAGACACTTTTGAAAAAAAAAAAAACCCTGAAAAAACTAAATTAGTACAAATCGAACAGCTTTTAATTTTTTTTCTAAATCTTAGAATAAAATACATCCTTTTTCAGATATATATATATATATATATTCAAAATAAAGGCAACCCCTTATTCAAGAATAAAAAAATTTCAGAGCAGACATTTGTATTTCTTAGAAATATATTAACATTTGCAAACGCAAAAAACAAAATTTTAAATAATTTTTATAAAATTTGGGTGTCAAGACCAGATTTAATGAAATTTTCATAAAAAACAAAATGGCATATCAGGAAAACTCATTATTTGAAAAATATTTTTCAATGGTTTATTTAATTAGTGTAGTCACCCGTGAAGAAGGAGAATTCGAATACAGAAATATTTAGGTTATATGACTTTATGCATTTAATTTTCTTAAAAATAATTCGCCTCAAATTGTATGCTCTTTAAATGCCGCTCCACTGAGGGCAAAAATATTCTATTCAGCAAGATTTATAGTAGACTGCTACTGGTTGACTAAAGAGAAAACTAATTGAAATGCAATTTCTACATAAAACAGCTGCGTTAAACGAGAGATTTTATCACATGTAATAAATTCTCTCTTTGAATGTAAAACATATATTTGGTGTCAACATTTCTATGAAATTCTATTCTCAGCAATTTCATTCAAAGATTCAATTGCTACGTATATATACTCTATACTTTTCAACAAAACAGAATATCAATCTCAGATCTTCTCCCTTTAGGAACCACAGTTTCTTGTCCAAATAAACTTTCTCTTCTGCAGATAAAAGTACAAAATTCTAGCATAGGTTCTTTAATAATGTCTTTCTCAAATTTCAATTGTGATAAATTCCTATTATCTCTCTTGAGACGTTTTCCTAGAAAATTCTCAGTAGCAAGGAATTTTAAGAAGTTTAACATATTATCAAAGATATAACTCCAAAGTATGTAAGATAGCTTAAGTATTCGTAAAGGTTGTGATATACTAACAAAAATAGTAATCAAAATTCTGTGTATGCTTGTCCAGACATTAATTTTAATTAATTTGCTTAATTATAAGTGTTTTTTACTTGCTACCTTTAAATATATGCGTAAAAGTATATAAATATTTAAATAAATGTTAAAAGAATTTAACTGTTTATTTTAACAAGTTTTTATTAACTCGCTTTTTTTGTCTGTCTGTCTGTCTTTTCGGTACAAATTTTACAATCAATTTTAAACTAATCAAAATTATCATTACCGACATATGGCTCCATGACAAATCACAATTGTGTATTTTATTAATATTTTAGTATATTTTTATGAACCCTTTTTCTGGTCGTTTATCTGTTCGGTAAAAATTTTGCAATCAATTAAAAAATAATTTTCCGATGAGCCGGGAACTTGCAATTTTAAACATATTTCAGATTTGGCAAACAATGCGATATTAAATGCTTTTTATTTTTTAAATCGTACAGATTTTGTGATTGAGTATGGTTAATCAGCAAATTAGTTTAAAACCGATTTAAAAAATTTTACAATGACCAAAGAAAAAAAAGCAGAAAATAATTATTTAAATCAAATAATTTATCAAATAACTAATTTTTTTAATATGACAGACTTTTAAAGCGGTCTTGAAAGTAAAAACAATATATTCTCAATCCATAGAGAATTTTACCCCCATACAGATTGTCTTGAAAAAGTGTGACTATTAATTTTTAAAATTCTGAATCGCAAAGTTTCGAAACAATTTGTAAAGTCTTGGAAATCTAGTATGGGGCTAGGAGAAATTATATTTTAGATTTTAGGTCGTTTAAATTAATATATTATATTTTTTATTGTTATAAAACAGATGTATAATTTTTTTAAAAAAGGTATTTACGATTCATCAGTAAAATGTGGTCTTTTTTATATCAGCCTATTCAGAATCGAACCATTAATATCTATCCTCTCTCCCCAGCAGAAATATTCAATCACCTCTCTAATCGTTTATCTGATAATTTGACTCCTTTACCTTATGGTTTCGTCCATCATTTTAGGTTTGTATTTATTAGCAATGGAAAATGCTAAGAATAATTAGCCCTACAAATGACTCAAAACTACTGAAGATCTTTTTTTCTTAATAACTTGATGTTGTTAATGTTTCTATTAAATCTTCATTTTGAGATTTCAAGATTTTAATAAAATTAGAAATAAGGACAGTTGTAAAGGACTAAAACAACTATACGAAACACCAAAAAGAGAATTCCATTAATTATATTTATTAGCCTAGAGTTAGAATCGTTTCCTTCAGTTATTATTCGCGTTGTATTGCTTATATATTTTTTTTAATGAAGTGGATTGTTTTACATTTAAAATTGTTACTTGTATTTAATATAGTTATACTTAAAAAAGTTGTTTTAAATTTTCAACCTTATTGAATGTTAAAAGTAAAAAGAATAGAGTGGAATCAATCTAATAATTTCACACTTAAAAAATTTCTTTTATTAGGGCGTTTAAGGATTAAAATTGAGAGCAATAATTCCTTATGGTAGTTTAAATTACACTTACCAGAATTTCCTAATGTCTGTATTCTAACCAAATTTTTTTTCAGATTTACAGATCGTTAAAATGGAGGAGGTGGGCAAATAAACACAAGAAAAAGTTCAAAAATTATTTAAATAAATAAACAAATAAAAATTTAAAATATTGTCACGTAGATAAACCATGTGTTAACTAAACTCAAAGATACCACTCGCTAATCTCAACTCGGGACTTTATTCAAGGAACTCAACCTTACAGCCATTTTTATTCACAAGACGAAATCATTCAAATCTTCCTGATTTAGAAAGATACAGAAATTATATGAACATTCTAGAACAAACGAGAAATAACAGAAAGTAAATCAACAGCAAAACAATTTTTAGTCAACTTGACTGCAGTCAGATACAAACTTGCGAATTGTTGCATTCAGTTCATAGCATTCTACCACTGAGAACTTCATTTCACGCCAAGTTAGAACAAGTATCGTTATAATATAATAAAATGATTAATTATGAAAAAATTTTTAGAAAAAAATTCAGAAGGAGAAAAATATACAAATAATATATTTGACCACCACTTTGTTATTATTCCATCAATTAAATTATCCGTATCACAATAGCCACATTGATGTAATAAAAGAGGTTAGGGAAGCAACTTTTCAAAAGATAACTTGTTAAAAAAGAAAGATAAATTTTTCAGGAGATGATTTTTTAAATCTAATTTATTATTTTATTTAATATAAACAATTTGTTAGTCGAGAAAAATAGGAAAACCAATGATATGTAGTTCAAAATTGGTATTTTTTCAACCTCAGAGAGGAAAAATTGTTGTTAAAATTGGTAATATTTTAAAAATATATATAGCAAAAGTTTGGTAAGGGAATCTGAATTTATATTCCTATTCAAATTTGCTTATTTAATTATTTTTAAAATTAAACATAAGTAATATTTTCATTATAAGCGAAACTGAAGACAATCTTGTCATTTAATCCAAAGTCAGGAATATCTGGGGCATTTAATTAAAATTCAAGGCTTAAATTAAAATCTGAACATCTTTTCAAGCAGCAAAATTTAGACAAAACTTAATCCTTTTAAACAAATACAAAGACATTCGCTGTATATTTCCCTAAAAAATTAAAACATTTAAAATGTATAAAATAGCTCTAGTTAATTTTGTTAAATCATAATAGGAAATTGTGCCAAAAAAAAAACTATGAAACCTATAATGAAGCAGATGTGGGCGAATCATAACCTAAATTCATGAATTTAACTTTCAAATTCAATTATTTTTCAATTTCCCTAATAGCGTAAAATTTTATTTCGGTATAAAAGTATCGGTCCATGGGATTGAAACTTAACCTTTTATGTTAATTTAAACTTAGAAATCAAAAATTTTCTGGTAGTTTAGTCAAAATTATGTTTTCAAACTAGTCTGTTAACTATTCGCCCTAACTTGCCAATTACAGTAATGCATGGCAGATCCTTTAAAGACAGAGAATAATTACGCCTCTAATATATTCAAGCCCAGCCTCCATCCATCAAAAGTAGTATTCTGCAGGTTTTCATGAATTTGATGAATAACTAGTGGCAACGGCTTGTGATCCCAGAAAACTCTTCAAATTGATCATTCACCCTATTATCATTTTCTAATGTTGGTGAAAGTTCTGGTGTCAAATTCATTAAGCAAATTGATCATGAATATAGTTTCAGACCGAGTTTATCTCAAGCTTTGAGTTACCCGTCTTTACCCACAAAAAAATGTTATTGAGTGAGCTAAGTGGTGAAGAAAATCAATTAGCATAAATTAAAATGAGACCATTGAAAAAAAAAGATTATATTTTCTGCTATCGTTATTTCAGCCTGTAATATAAATTGATAGTTAACAACTTAAAGGTTAGAAGTAGAAATTTTCTGAATGGGCTGTTAAAAAATTTCTTATATTTTTTTCAAGACTTGATCATATATATTGAAAACAAATAACATCCACTTACATCAGTTATTTTACTGAAGACTCAGAAAAACCTCTTTCCAGAAAGTAAATATATTCCGATTTTTCGATTAATATTTACTTACGGTAATCAAATATAAGGGAACACAGCAGAATAGGAATTAAAACTTCTTTGATGGCTGATTAGATAAAAAGGATGGCTATGATATTTCTAATTCCATTTGGTATAGTTGATACCAAATGGAATTAGAAACATGAAGTCATGCATTTGAATCAAAGATTCATCGTCAAGAATATGTTTGACATTTACTATTGGTCAAAATAAAATAGCTTATACAGAAAGCATTTGGAAACAGAAATCTAACTTTAGTTTAGTATAGGAAGTGTATTAGTTTAGAAATCTATAACTGGCTAATCCGACGCGCCCGAAGGGACACTGAAAAATCTGAATGTCCGGACTGCCGCAACAGTAACATTGGCGGAACCGCAACAGCAACATTGGTTGATTCCTTAGGTCCATCATCGATTACAACCCTTCCTTTGGGAAGTACTCGTCATCGATGGGAGGCAGCCAACTCCACCTTTTTCTGTACACCCCCCCACCCTCACCCCCAGAGTGGCCAAAACCAACTACCATACTGGAAGCTTCTCATCTCTAATTACGAGGTGCCCCCCAGTGGGAGGCTGAAGACCTGAAAAGTCTTCTTGAAATGTTGGCACATATTTGTATTTCAATTGAAGGAAAATCAGGAAAACTTCCAAGAATTATAATATCTGGAACGAACCATTTTTTCTTAAAACGCATATCGGACTATCATTTTTTGAAAAATAATGATTAAAAGAAAATACAGAAGTTGAAACTCATATTTTTTTTCGCCATTTCCTGTTCTTCAGCCATTCAATGCCCATTTTGTCACCAATGAGCTGAAATATTTGTGTTGGAGAAAACTAGTTTTGCGGTTCATTAACAATATTATTCAACACACGAAGGAAAAGTATTTGTTACCGCTTCGTACTTACCGTGGAAAAAGAAAATATTTATTGGGTTACTGTGTTGTGAGATAATCATATGAAAGTCATCTGATTTAAATGTTTATAACTTATGCTATAGTGAACAATAATTTACTTATATTATGGTACATTTTTTGCATCAATTCGTTCTTTTATTTTAGAACTGCTGGCAAGAACAAAGTAATTTGAATCCCTATGCCTGCTGACAATGACGTATTTCGCGTCATATCTAGTATATAAGCTGCACTTGATTTTATCATACTTTTCTATTTCTCATACTTTCTGCCCCCCTCGATGGTGTAGATACGATGCTATATTTTTTAATATATTATTTTTAGTAGGAAAATTAACATACTCAACTGCTTAATTCATTAATTATTAACTTTCAATAAAGAAAGTGTAAATGATTTGTATGTTTTTGATTTTGAATGTATCCTAACAGATATATATGTATTGGGAATTGTGCTGATATTTTTTACCTTAAGTGCAACAGTATTAAAAATGGAGATTTAAGTCTATAAAAACTTATTTCAATTTATTGGAAAATGTTTACAGTTAGTGGACTATAAACATTATTGGGCAGTTTCATGGTCAAAAGGAAGACAATTTATAATTAAATTCAATTTATTTTCTGACGGGTGGCATAATTAGTACATGGGGAGAAGAGATGATAAAAAGATACGGCTCTTTACATCGCGACATAAGAACAAAGTGAGAGAGTTTATTTAATTTTTAATAAGAGATACTTTTAGGGATTTCTTTGACACATGTCAATTTAGAAAAGAGAAATTTAGGTATTCTAAAGCTATGCCTCAAGTGTCAGGGATTTTTATCAATTCGCTCCGATAAAAAGAAACTGAAAACATCAGCAGCCTTTTAGAGTGTGTATTAGATATAATTAAATTAAAAACAGCGGAATTTAGATCAGAAAATAAAAGGAAATTTTAGAATATAGTAATATGGATTGATTTAAGATAAAAAATTAGGAAATTAGAACTTAAACGAAATAAAAAATATCACTGTATTATATATATATGATAAAGCAGCAATTTACAATAAATTATAGAAAATATTATTTTTCTTTTGATAATAAATTAGGGTTGTTTTTGGGTGGACCACAAAATTTGAATTGCAACCAATTACTTGAGGGACGAGGGGTATACCTCAAGAGATATAATTCCATTTCAAATTTCACATAACATACACTTAAGGTCGTTTTATCCACTACTACAGTAACATGTTTCGGACCACTATATATGAAGAACTTTCAACGGCGTATGGTCTCTGACTCGCGATCCTTCATTCTTAAACTGACGATTCTTCTACTAAGCCAATGCGGTTTCAGGATTTCTAAGCATCTGTGAGGAGTAATGACATCAAATGGGTTTGTCATTACAACATTCCTTAATATATTTGCATCCCTTTTAAAGCATGCTGTATACATTCTAAATGAGCAGTTTTGTTTTGCGAGTCAACACCAACTGCGATAGCCTGCAGGCAATTCCTTGACCACGCAATAGACATTTTCCACATCCAATTGGATCAACACCGAACCACACAACGGTCATTCAGAGCATGCTCTTCATGGATTGGAATGGAATCGAATTCACTGCTCCCCCTCCATACCTCTTCGCTGATGCCCCACTGGACAAACAATCAACTGTTGACCCTGTTGTGTAAAGTAGATGCTGGCGAGCCCAGGAGCGCTCTGCTGTAGAATTGCTGGGATATCTCCCGGTGGCCGTTATATATTGAAAGGGCAAACCCATCCCGTTAATTTAAGCTTCATCGAGTCTTAATTTATTTCCCGGACAATAATTCGAAATTTCCTCTCCCTCGAGTGGCAGGGGTTGGAGAGGATGATGTCAGAATGGAACATCAGTTCAGAGGACTATATTTGGCGCAACCTAGTTATGTATGGAATTATATGGATTATTTACCATTTTTAAATGAGTAGAGAAACAAAGTCACGTATCTGACACATAAAATATTAAATGTAGAATATGTTATCTGCAACAGATTAGGAGTAACTCGTTATTGTAAACAGCTTTCCTTTTAAGAAATAGTGAACAGATACATAAAGCTAGATGTTTATGTCTCGATTCATTGTTTCCTTTCTTTCTTTATTTAGAAATGGAATTTTAATTGATTCTTCAACAAACATGTATTTTTTTTGTAAACTTCTAGAACAAATTTAAATAATTTATACATTCGTTAATTTGTTAAAAGTTCAATATACAGGGGGATTAATAATTATTCACTTTGAAATGGTTATAAAAGGAAAACTACTCAACCAAATATTACCAAACTTAGTAATAAATTAAAGGAAGTCATGGAAATTTCTTTTCTACCAAAAAAGAAGTTCAGAAACTCATCGTCATGGGTGAAATGGCACTGTGTCAATATTGTTAAACAAAACTGGGCATGAAGACACCTGTTTTAATAGTTTCTGAAACGTGTTACAAAACATATTCAATGTGTGTTATTTCAAAAGCACTGTTTATGTTGATAATCTGAACAATTTGGCGGAACTGAAAGATGCGATACACCTATAAGTGCATAACATTCCTCCTGATATACTAAGAGCTACTATTGAGAATGCAGTTATGTGGTTTTCACTTGCTTTCAGAAAATAGTGAGCGCCACATTGAACATACTTTGTAAAACGTTTCAGAAATGATTAAACACATTTTAAACCGATCTCTTCACATCCTATTTTGTTTATCAATATTGCATACAGCACCATTTCCCCCTGGTGGTGAGTTTTAGACTATTTTTTGACGGAAAAGAAATTTCCATGACCTTCTTTAAACTATTACTAAGTTTGATAACATTTGGTCTAATAGTTTTCCTTTTATGACCTTTTCAAAGCGGAACTTTAATTATAATCACCCTGTAGGTGGGTTATATAATATTTGATTTTTAGCTACAGCCTAACTAAATGCCTCTGTGCAACTATATATTATCGCATGGCACATTTTCTCATATAAAAAGCAAGTTTTCGAATATATGACATTTATAAATCTTGAAATGCAGATTACTGAAGGCACTGTAAAAGATTCTATAATTATTAAAAATTCGTATTTGCTATTTCTATTTAAAATTGATACCCCTCAAAAAATATTAATTTGTCATCTAGGCCATCAAAGAATCTAAATATATGATTTACTGAACAGATTAGCTTAAAATACTAGAATCAGATCATTTGTTTATGGTAATGTATTCCCTTCTTTTATGCACAAATTATATTAATTTGAAAGCAATTCTGAAATTGATTATTCGGCTGAATCACTGGCACTCATATATTTGGTGATTTTTTTACCGAACTTTTTCTCTTTGTTTAATTCTATTTGTGAAATATATTCTGTCATAAGTGGATACCTCAAAAACTACATTAATTTTGATTTATTAGTTTTTGAATGGCCTGTGGAAGACCTTAGATTACCGTTTCGATAGCCCATTACACTAAAAAAAAAATCGTGATATGTATCGAATTAGAAAAGAAAGATTCGAAGGTTATCGGGCTTCATTGATTCTTAGGCATTTAAAAACAGGATATTTGGCTATAATAAATCAAATTATTTCTCATTTCGGAGAGAAAAATCCAATTCTAATTAAATTTATAATTATAATTATAATTTAAATTATCGGGCTTGAAATATCTGAGAGTGATAATGGTATTGTAAGGCAGATCTAAATTTACCAGATACATCTTAAATAATTTTTAAGTACTCTAAAATGAGACATATTGCTATAAAAAATCAAATTCTTTCTTAATTTTTAACAGAAAAATCTAAGTTATAACTAAATTCATAATTTGAAAAGTATTTTAAATTAATTAATATTTTCCTACAACTTTATGAGTGAACAAAAATATTTTAGTTTGTATACAACAAAATAAGCATTATACAAAAGAAACAAAAAAAAAATCGTAAAGAAACTTTTTAAAAATGCTCACACTTACGGTTTTTCATTTATTTTTTAAAGGAATAAAAGCTTGATCTTTCCGTTCGTGGCAAGAATTCAAAAGATTTTTCTTGAATTTTAATGGTGTTTATTTCACTGGAATTTCGTAGGCCCAAAAATATAAATAAAATCTTAAAGGTACTTTTTTGTATAAAAATGCCAAGTTTATTATAAATATCTTTCTCGTTGTCACCTCTAAAAAACTGTTAAAAAATTTATCTAGAATTTTGTACGGGTATCATTAATGATAATATAAAGGGTTTTTTTGACACTGTTCTTATTTTTAGTTATCTATTATTTTTAAAATTTGTAACTATTTACTCTTTAATGTATCAAAAAAAATTATAAAAAAAAAGTTCAGGAATGAAATCCAGATATACTATTCCTTTTAAGTTCAGAATCGCGACAACTTTAGTTATAAAAGTAGTTCATAGGTATAATAAATTCAGGTGAAAAATTCCAGATCTACATATTTTTCATGTCTTCTTAAAATGCGAAATATATTTTGATTTCAAAATAAAATTTTTGCTAAAATCTGAACAAAAAAAAATCTAAATGCTTTGGAACTTTCGATTTAATAAAAATTTTTTAACAAGAAAATTTCAAAAAAAAAAAAAAAGGAAATGATAGCAAAAAAGAAGCCTTCAAGATTCACTTTATGCAAAGTATAATAGCTTTGAAATCTATAATAGTTCGGGACAATTTATGTTGAATTTGAAAACAGAAAGCAAACTCACTGAAAAATGCTATAAGTATCGTGATTGTAAACTTTAGTAATTGAAAATTTAAAATAAGCAACTTTTCCTTTTATACAAATTTAATCACTTTCGGTTAAAAAAAAGAAAAAAAAAAGCGTTCAAAATTCAATTTATACAAAATACAGTAGTTTTAAAATCTTTAATAGTACGAGATTATGTTTAATTTATGAACAGAAAGCAGTCTAATTGAAAAATGCCATAAGTATTGTAATTGGAAACTCTTGGAATTAAATTTTAAAATAAGCAAATTTTCTTTTATACAAATTTATTCACTGTCGGTTTAGTAAAATATTAAGGCAGCGAGAAAATTTAAAAAATGAAGTTATAGCAAAAAAGAAGCGTTCAAAATTCCCTTTCCGTTCATTTGCGAATTTTATTCTGACCTCTACATCTGCATTTGGCTTTCTCGAGATAAAACAAAGACAACGATACACGAAAGCTTGCAGAAAAATCTCTTAAAGCTCATGCTTACGATAAGAAATATTATACGAAAACCAAGAACGTGAACAAACATGATATCTGAACATCCTAAAGCTCTTTTCTGAAGATCGCCTTCTCCTCCGTAGTGTATATGACAGACTGTTGAAAATACAATAAAGATTTCTCTCCGAGTGTGTATATTTTTTCAGAAGGAAATATAAATATTGAATCATTCACTGACCCATCTCACAATTCCCCCTCAACTGAAAAAGATTCCCCAAGCAGTACTTCGACAAAATCGCATACCACAAAACCAACGCAAGGTAAACGTTGCTCACCAGCTTTTCCTGATGTAAAATTTAAGCGTTTTTTGATGGCGTCACCACGCGCAGAAAAGAGTTTCCTGGATGGCAACGACAACCCCTTTTCTCCATCCCTTTCTTTACCAGAAGTTCCAGGGAATTTTTTCGGGGATATTTTTTTTAACAGCAGAAATGTGAATTTTTAAAGAAGCGGTATTTTTGAGGCGAGGTTCGGATGAATAATGTAGGGACGTACGTGAAGAAATACGCTTTTGTCACGGCTCTTTCCCTACACCCTTTAGACGAAATCGTCTGTTAAAAACGATTGTTGAGTGGAGTGAAGGGGAGGACTTTTGGTTGGTGAGGGATAAAGTTTTGGGAAGCATACATTTCAGCCACGGCTTTCTTGAAAATGGAAAAGATAAATTTGTCACTCTTATATACGTATTTAGAACAATATCATCCTAATATTGTAAAAAACTGGTGAATTGTAGCAGAAAAAAAATGACTGTATTAATAGACATGGACGCTCATTATTCTCAATATTCATTTAACAAGCATATGCCTTATAAGAATAGAATTTGACCATGACGATGAAAAAAGTGATTTATTTTAAAAATTCAAAATATCTTATTTATACTTCAGCTTTAAAGTAGGTGACTACATTAAAAAGTCCTCTTTTTGAGAAATTGTGATTTTTTTTTAATTTAATATTTCTTATGCTTGAATTTGTTTCTTTTGAAAACCGTTAAAAATTTGTTACTAAGTCTGTTTTGGGGAGAATTACGTTGATATTTATATTTGTATTTAATACATTTAGATGTTATATTGCATCTTTAGATGCTTTCTTCTTCTTTTTTTGTTAGAATATTCTTCTTAGGGTACGAAAAACTTCATACACTAAAATCAAATGCATATTTTTTGTTCAAATTAGGTATAATATTTTCGTAATACGGTCTACAATTCCTGAACTAGAGAATAAGTAATCTATTCATTTCGAAATATATTACAATTGTTTTAGTGCTTCGCAGACTGAAGAGAAGGAAAAATCACGATTTATTTATCAGTCGAACCTCAATGTTTAAAGAATGAATAAAAATGCAACAAACGGGAGATTTATGTTAGTCCCACAAGAAATAATTTCTAGAAGCTGATGATAGAAAATCGATCAAAGTGGAAAGTGATAGAAAGTTTATTTTATTCACTGATAAAAAAAAAATCCTTTGAGAGAGGACATTGCAAAACGATGAATTATAAAGAAAAATCTACGAAGTACTGATAAAAAAAACTGGATCAATTCAGGCAGACAAAAGAAAAAAAAATTTCTAATCTAATATTCTTAGACTATAGAAGAACAATTGATATCGCATAAAATTTTCTTAACCAGCTTTAAAATTCAGGCTAACTTCAATGTCGCAATTGATTGGAATGAGCTCACGTCTATAGGGCTAATTTCACAAATTATATCGTAGTAAAAACTTCCATTCAGATATTAACTACAGTGATTGTTCTTTAGAACGTATGAAATCAAGTGAATTAAAAATAAAATTCATGCACTTATTGTTGTTACATAAAACCTATAAAACACTTAAAAATAAGGATGAAAATTTGTTTTTAGTACTAACATATTGTATGTTATAAATAACTCCATGTTCTGTGTAACATACCGCAATGTGTGTCAAATTGTTACGATATACATTATGTATTTAAAACTGCTGATATTGTTGAAATTATTGTTTTCTAATAGATTTTAAACATATATTATAGATCTTCAATAATTAGAGCTAAGTTCTAAAGAATGCTGCAAAATATATTCTTAAAAAAGGTTTTTGAAAAAAAGTGTTGCGGTTAGCGCTTGTCTTCTTTATGCATGTCCCGAATTTCTCCAACAAACAGACCTAATTCAACAAAATTTTGTGTACTTAAATAATAAAGAAATAGATATAAGAAAAAAGCTATGGACAATTGAAAATCCAAAATTAAAATAACATTCAATTAAAAATTAGCCAAATTTTTGATTTTTTTGCATAGCAATCTTAAAGGAAATAATCCCAGAAGAAATTTTTTACGGCATCTTAAAATTCACAATTCTGCCTGTTCAGTAACACCAATTTAATTTCAGCGTATTTTTTCAATCAGTTGTTAATAATTCAAAGTATAATCACACAGGACCTCGAAATAAAGAAATTTATAAGTATTCTGTTGCTAGTAACAATAAAAACTATATGACTTTATTTTAAAATTTTTGTTTCATTTTATTATACATCTTTTTATCTATTTGTTTTTAAGTAATTTTTTAACACTCTCTAAAATAAAGCATCAGTCTGTTGTCCATACTCAAAAAAAAGTTAAAGAAAAATAAATTTTTTGCTAGCAAATGAAACAAATGTTTGACGACTGGTTTTGAGGGACGATGCCAAAAGATTGCGAGAGGTCGAGGAGAAAGTTTTTAATTAACTATTTAATTAACTATCAAAACTTTCATTAAAAGCTTTCATATATTTCAATACTTGTAAAAAATTCAAAAGTAAGGAAAGTATCTGTACTTATATAACACATTAATAACTTAAGAAGAAAACTAAAGTAGAAAAAAGAAATAAATAAAAAGAAAACTAAAATAATAAAGAAGAAATAAAATTCCCAATTTAATTTAAAAACTTTTCAGACGATGATCAAATCTAGTATATTACATTATTTTATACAAAATTAATTATTAAATTAAATATACTATTCACAAAAGGATTTTAATTCCGAATAAGTAATAAATATATTAGCTAATTGATTATGAAATTGTCTGACGAAAATATTAGGAATATTATAGAAATTTAAATAAGATATATTTATATATATGAATGTATAATATTCTATTATTTGTTTATAAAATACGACACACTTCATTCGGATGATACAGTTCCAAAATATAATAATTAAAAAAATTATTTTCGCTCATTAAGGAACCATAATAAGATTATTTACATTTGAAAGCTCTTTCACAATATCAATCGCAAATTTCCTTTGATATTATGAAATGAACGTACCTTAATCAAATTATTTTTAATATAGTAGATAAAACAGTTAAATTATTTTAAAGCATTTAGAAACTGATATAATATTGTTAATATGAATTGAATAAAACTCGGCACTTAAAAGTATCGAAAGCCTAATAAGAGAGAAAATTAATATAACGGTTGGCTTATAAGAAATTATATTCATAATTAAACCTCGTTCAAAATTTACACGAATAAGAATAATCCTCAAAATATTTCATGTATTAATTAAACGAGAATAATTTAATTAGACGCAGCATTTACGACTCAGTTCTAAAACATCTGAGGAAAACTTTGCGGAAAATCTATTGAGAATTGTGAATCGCTCTAGGAAAGATCACGAGGCGAGAACAATGGCTCTTAATTATAATCTACGAAAATACTTTAAAGGCTTTATGTAGTATATAATGGTTCATTCAATTAATTCTAATGACATTATAACTTATAAATGCTTTATATTGTCTCATATGTCGAGTATACTTCAGGAATTTTGGGATTATGTCTGTGTGTTTCATAATTCGAATGCGTTTGTGTTTAAACTAATTCGTTTATTGAATAATCAGGAGTTAATTTAATAATACCTTTCATCTGATATTATATGGTTAATAATTCATATTCCTTATCTATTTTAATAATTGAATTTTAACTATTGACATATTTATATTGTTTGTAATTATATCACAAATTGCAAGTTTTAATGCACTATCATGCATGCTGTCTGATAACTAAAGTTAATAACTTCTTAAAGGGGTAAAGTTCACTTAGGCAATTCGGAAGCACACAGCAGTGCTGAGTCGGGAGTGCTTACCAGACGCGGTAGATGGCGTTGCAAATGTGTGGAATTCTCGAGCATTCCCTGAGAAACTCTTCATTGCCGCAATCCATAGGAAAATTCAATCATCTTAGCCAATGACCTCTTTTTCTGTCCATATGAACAGAGAATAATCATAATTAAAGACAGTAAAAACCTTATAGTTGACTTCTGTAGACCCAAATATAAGACCAACATGCTTAGAAAATATTTGCCTTTGTCCACATACACATAACGATATTTCGATCAATAACTTTATCAAGATTTCATTTTTGAATTAAAAGGAAAATAATTTAATATTAATATTTGTTACCATTTTGGTTGCATGAGGGGGAGGTAGATATCAGTGGAAAACATTTTTCCATGCAGGATTGTTATTGTCATTCTCTGAACAAAGTGTACGGTGCGTTTTTATAGACTGAGAAGCTGTTTTTCACAATTTTGATATGAATTGTACTGATGTCGCTTGCGATGCCATTTCACCGTCACTGGTGACATCATTGGTTATGATCATTAAATTTTCCAACGGAATGCTGAAATGAATTCGCTTAGCGAATGATAGGGAATCTTGCGCACGTGCATTGCCATCTTCTGTGTCTAACAAGGATTTCTAACCTAATACCTATAACGATTCCGATGCGTCCAAGTATACGTTACTAGTCCAGAAACTAGTACCCCTAGTGTTGAGATACTCTGCATAGTTCGTTTTTATACATACATGTAAGCGTCCAAAAAAATTAGTCATGTTTCGGCGTTCTGGAATTAAAGCAATAAATATATAGATATGGATGAATAAAATAGTTTTGAAGGATAAGCGCTCTTAATTATATATTATTAATTAATTTATATTTCCATCAGAAAACTATATTGATGTCTATTATAATTAAGAGAAATGTGTATGCATTGATATTCTACAAGAATTATTTTAATAAAAATTTTAATCAATTAAAATTAAAAGAGACTTTTGACGTTTCTTTGCTATAAGTTTCGAAAATATTACAACATAAAAATAAGTTTTATGCCTTTTTTTATTGTCCATTTAAAATTGCGCGGAAGAGAACTCGCCTGAAACTCTATTCAATCAAACGATAGAAGATGTAACAGGTTTCAAACAAGTTTTAATTGAGGGCAAAAATAAGTTTAACACGTTGACTATCTGATTGTAGCTAACCATGAAGCTAATGAAATGATCAATTCTCAGAGAAGGGGTCTTCTAATTAGATTGCACGAATATCTGGTGTGAATCATGGAAGTAACGCGTTTACAATTACCATATAGGTGATTACTATAAATTTTATGAAAAATGTGTATATCCATTAAAACTATTATCTTAAAATTTGGTGTGTTATTTCAAAATTGAAAAAATACCTTTTTAATTGGATCCTTTTCATTCAAATACTTTCTCTTCGTTTTCAATATTTTTGTAAAATTTAATTTGGTACATAATTTGTAATAATGTATTAAATGTTTTGGGCTTATCCATCGAAATATCATACAGTATGTTTTGTCAGTGATAAAGTTAAGATAAAAAAGAACTGCTTTCTTCGAATAATTATTCAAAGGAAATATGATGTTTATTTCCTCTTTTATTTTGCAGTAAGCATACTTTTTAAATTACATCTGCAATTATTTGTATTCATTCAATTAAATTTATTTCAATCTCATAAAACAACAAAATGAAATTATAAAAATCAATTCCATATAAATAATTTGGCATTCTAAAACGTCAATAAGCTTTAGAAACACGCTGATTTCCCAAGGCGACTAGTACCTAATATTAACCAAAGTTTGTTTGATCACTTCAGATAAGATTATAAAAACTTTTCCAGAAAAGTTCTTAATATAAAGAATACATAGTATTTCAGAATGATATACCATTTTCAACTAATATTATTTTTTAATCAAAGAGTAATAAAAATAATGCTTTCGAAAAAAATAACTTAATTGATTTTCGAATGGATTTCTTCTGACTTTTCATTTCGAAACTAGAAAGACAATTTTGACTTTACTTGACTTTAAAATAATTTCTAAAGCTTTCGATAAATTTTCAATTTAGAGAAAAATATTCCAATTCAACGTATCTGCTTGATTAAATAAGAGAGATGTAAAATTTTAAAGGAAACTAAATAAAACTACTAGTATAATTGGCTGACGTAAAAAGGGAAAAATACGATCCTCTACGTAATTTATTGCAATCTTTTTATGCGAATGCGAGATAATCGAAAAAAATAAATTCCTCAAAAACTAACGAAATAAATTATGAATTTATAAAATATGTTATTAGGCTTTTTTTAATTTTCAAGACCATACAATGATATTACACTCTTTCTAATTATTATTTGTCTAATGCAATAAGCAATTAGAATCTAATCGAAAAAATAATGATTCAAGTGATAAAATTTTAGATTGAAAATGTTTCTCATAAACAATAAAATTAAAATAGTCATTAATTTGAAAATGTAAATAAAAATAGTAACGTGATTTGAAAAACTTAAATTTGAAAAATTGTATTTCTAATTGTTTATTGTAGATTTCTAATTTTAATAATATTACTAGAATATATGTAAAATTTAAAAAAATATTCCACAAAATAATTTATTTTTTATTCTAAATAGTGATAAAAATCTAGACTTTTAAAGCAAACTAAATAAAACCATTATGAGAAATTGTTAACAGATATAAAGGGCTATTATATCTAATATTGGTGGATTTAAGCATTAATATTGGTAGATATAAAGGGTTTTTCAATAACAGAACTACAAACTGCAAGGAGGAATAGGATATACCACTTAGATAACACGGAATCACATAGCAGTTTTCAGTCGGAAATGCATACCAGATATGGTAGATGTCGTTACATTTGTCTGAAATTTTTCTAAAATATTCTCTATTTCCCCATTTTTATAGTAAGATTAATGTTATCTTTACCATTGGCGTCACAATAGACCATGTTGAACAGAGTTTGATTATTTATCTATGAA
>JAPMOR010083970.1:21782-44555 GCA_026543865.1 Argiope aurantia | reverse complement strand
TTTTTTTGTTTCTAATTGGTGATAACATAGACGTGATGACAAAAAGATACATTCGTTCAGATAAAAAAAAAGGAGTAATAATAAATGAAAAGTAAAACAAAAAGGAAGCAAAACTAAAAAGCAACGTGAATTAAAAGTAGCGTTTTTTATCTTCCATGCCATGAGACAGTTCTAACAAGGAAATTTTGGATATAAATAGGGTAAATTAAATCATTAAATAAAAAAGTGAAATGTAAAAGGTTAAAACAAATGATTGGTGTCATACTAGGAATTTATCTAATTGCTCATGCATTTAATTTAATCCTTTTCCGATAATTATAGAAATGACTTCTGTAAATTATAATTTTTTCCCTTAAATAAGTAAGTGTTTGGTATGGATTCATAATTTTTTTAGATAAGGCAGGATTAAATTTTATTAAATTATTTAATTGAAAAAAATAAACATTTCATTTAAAAAAATCTACAACGTCTTGAAAAATTAATTCCTTAATCAAATATTTATTTTTTAGCAAATGAGAGATATATTTATTTGTACAGAGTTATCTGAAAATGTGTCTCTTTCAGTTTGAGAATTAGCTGTGGAAGGAGTAAACAAGTAATTAATTATAAAAGAGCATTTTTTAAAGAAGATGCGCTTTTACTGTGGTTTTAATAGTTTTTTTACTTTCTCTTATTCAAAGTATAAAGTATGGTGATGGTCAAATAATTCGAACTCGAGATTCTGACGTGTCTCCAAGTTTTAGATCTCCCTGAGTTCGAAAAATACATTTCTGGAAAATGTCCGTATGTCTGTCTGTGACAGAGATAACTCAAAACACTTTGAGGTAGACGGATGAAATTTGGTATATAAGATTCAAATCAAATTTGTAGATTTTTATCAAATTTTGAACAAAATTCGTTTTGAGGAAGTCCGTCTGTCCGGCTGTTCGAAAATAAGTTGGCATGATAACTAGAATGAAAAGAGCTGGAGAGATAAAATACGGTAAACAGATTTTATATATTTAGTATAGAAGCTTATCATATTTTGAGAGAAATCCAACAAAGGGTTGACTGTCTGTCGATCTGTACTTTCAGAAACATGTAAATGCAATAACCCATAAACGTAGAGACTTAAATATATCAAATTTGGTACTTGATTTTGCGACTTCAAATGTGGTTTCATGTCAAATTTTTTTATCGATTTTTTTAGTATTATTAACTGAATGCCAGTCATTAATTGCCAAAACACTCGCCAAGGATAACACGACAGATTCAATAAAAAATCTAAATCCATGCCAAAGATTAATATTTCGTATCTATTGTACGTCAGTGCCCTGCTAGGCGATCACTGGGATAACATCTTCATTCATTCCCGCTGTTTTTTATTTAGCTTGATTGATAATTATTAAACATAAAAACAACAACAAATACTACTGCATGAATGAAATTCTTATTTAACTGATTACCAGACTTACCTCTTGGTTTGTTGGACTAATCTCACACTTTGAAGTTATTCGGGGATTGCCTTGATATGCATTTATAATTTTAAATCGTAATCAGATAATAATAGACATAAGCAATCTATTTTTGGTACGTGCAACAATGTTACGATATTATAATCATCTGATTCTGAAAGAAAGTTTATATCAAGTCGCAGCAGATTGAAGGATTATTAAGGCATAAATGTATTCACGCGAAACTGAATTTTGTTAAACCAGCAGAAATGATCTCCCCGAAATTTGGTTCTTCGTCACTCTATTCATCATGAAATTTAGGGACTTTGAATCAAAATGTAAACGTTCCGAGTGATCAAATTTTTAATGTACGAGTTAAGCCCTTTTTCTTTCTTTATTTATTTTTTGTATTATAGTGGGAAAAAAACTTGGAATATATTTTGGAAATTTTTTTTGACCGATTGAAACAGGAATTCTATAAGGAATCGCAATTGTAATAATAAGATCATATAACAAGTTATATTTATCTAAATCTTTGTGCTTTTATTTTAGTTTGTTTACATACATGCGAATTTTCAGAGTTAAAAACAATCAACCCTTTGACGGATTTGGTTCGAAATTTGGCGTGCATCCTTATTTTAAATATTAAGCTTATGCACTAGGAAAAGTATTCACCTAATACAAGGGCTTGTTATATGAAATATATATGTAATTGTTTAAGTTAAATTTCCCCTAAAAATTAACCGACACCTTTCCACTTCTCTGTAGATATTTTTAACAATCGAAATAAATAAACATCAAAATGATGTACCTCTTCAATGGGGCCTGAGAGGATACATCCGAGTGCCTACAACTTTTTTTAATCAGCTTTTTATTTCCTCTTATTTGGATACAAAGGGAAAATATTGTAATCTTTAAAGAATTCGGACTCGACATGTTGACGAATCTCCACGTCCAAAAAAAAAAAAAAAAAAAAAAAAAAAAAACATTTTGAAATTAATTGTTTCTTGTCTGCCACACGTTTTAATTATGTTTGCTTGTCTGTGAACACGGTAGCTCAAAAAACACTGTAAGCTAGATGGATCTTTTACACCAAATCTGCAGGTTGCTATCAAATTTTGAACGAAACCCATTAAGAAGAAGTCTGTTCGTCCAGCTTACGAATGCAAATGAACATGATAACCCTAAAACAAAGAGAACTCGCTAGATAAAATTTGATGCACAGTTTTATCATCTTAAATATAGAGTCTTATCAAAGTTTGAACAAAATCTGTTAAATAATTGGGCATCCGTAGATGGATACCTTTGCACATATGTAAATGCAATGACTTAAATAAATGTTATCTTGCGACAAAAATGCAGTTCTATCTCACATTTTTGTTTCAAGCAATTTGGAAAATGCGTTCAAAATACAAATTCAGTTTGTATTGTATTAACGCATGCATGCTAGGGATTAATCGTCAAAAGGAATTGTCAAAGATCCCATGATAACTTTAACAAAAATGCTAAAATCTTACCAAAGATAAATATTCTTGTTATTCTTTGCCAACAAGACATTCGTGACCTTACCCAAGATCCCCAATTTTGTATGGCGGGTAAGGGGGGGGATTATTAGGGAGTATGCAAAAAAGATTTTGGGTGACTAATTTCGCTGGTTACGTTTTGAAGTCATCGCATTTGCTTGCATTCGGACAGTCTATATGCGAATAGATTTAGTTCAAATTTGGCAGAAATTTTTACAAATTCGATATATAGAACCACAAACCAGAAATAACTAGATCAAACAGAAGGACACAAAATTCGAAAAATGGATTTCTCAGACTGAGAGATGTATAAAACATGGAGATGCGACAAATCTCGAATTTTTGCCGATTTCAACACTCTCTGTTTGTATGTTTTGTATATGAAAAAGTATACATTGGTAAAACCGTTTTTGGTGATATTTATCTATTTATGGAAATAGATTTAGTGATCACTGCGATTTGAAAAGACAAACTCATTATAAGAGATATCTATAAATGGATTAAATGATTTAATGAGTTCAGAAAAATTAAAGTTTTATTTTGAAAGATTCTTTTTGTGGATAAATGTGTAATTTGAAATAGTATTTAAACCTCAAGAACAATACAAGAGGAGGCATACCCGTTCTTCAACCTTCCAGGGTCTCAATGAGTTTAATAATTGATTTCTAAATGGAAGGATTTTTATGAATATTCTTCCCTATGAATATTTGAAAATAATTTGCTTTTGAAATTGTATTATTTCCTGCTGTAATTTTTAAAAATACATATTGAAAATGATAGGTCACCTAAACTTTTTTTAATTACTCTCAATCAGTCGTTTGTAGCTTATAGAAATGCGGTCTTGAAAATTTTTCTGTTTGGAGAATTTAACGAACAAAATTTAAATTTCTGATAAAGGATTGGATTAGCTTCAAATAGCTAGCTTCTATGTATGTATTTTTATCTCAAATTTTATTTAAGAAATGCAATTAGATGGAATAGATTTTTCTGTACAGTAGAATAAATTAATTGCAGTTTCGATCAAGATGCTTGGAAATATACAATGAAACAATGGGCTCAAATGAGTTTTTACGCAAGAGCTAACACAATCCCACTGTACCGTGTCTTTGAAGCACAAAAATTCTATTATCATCCCCTTCTTGAAAAGTTAAATTATTCCCTTCAAACAAATCTAAAAAAAAGGGGGATGGGAAGCCGAACACCCTTTAAGGTGTCTTAATTTTAACTGATCACGTTTTTTGACGCATCACTTAAAATCTCTCTAATGTTATCACATTCCGAATTTACTTAATTAAGACATCCTTTCAACTTTTTGTTCAACTTGTTGGCAGAACCTTAAAAAAACTCTGTAAATCTCCCAAAGCCAAAGAAAGCTCCCCCAAATCTTGTTTAACGAGGGGGGAGATCTTTTTCCTCCTTCTTTCATCCCCATCCCCCAACCACCTTAAATCTCTTCACTTTTGATGTTAGTCACTGTTGACCATTCCTCACCTCTCAACAGAGCCGTACAATCACGTGCCTTTTATTATGTCCCACTCTTTTGTTTATTTTTGTTTTTTGTTTTTTTTTATCTTTATATCCCGTGCATTAATGATCTGCTTTGGAATTTTTAAGCCAGAGGAACACTGCAATTAAGCCTCCCCTTCCCCTACCCCACCTCTGCTCCATTAATTAAATCTCGTCGTAGGAGACGCTGCTGATTGGTTCTCTCGGCTCAAATAACTCAGCTGGCGCGTTATTATTGGACGAAGATAAAAGCTTTATTTGCGTCCGTGAGTGCGTGATCTCGCCAGATTTCGCTTAAGGGATGATTACGATAAATGATCAGAAATGAGTGGTAACCACGGCAACGGCACGTGTCAGCGCGACGCCCCAAGTTCAGAGCGGGCCACTTAGCAAGGACATCACCCCCTTTTGCTTGTTTGGCCGCGAAGGGACGAGATTTGCCCGACATCTTAATGCGTGAGGGGGCGGGTGGAATTGTATCCACCCTTGGGCAACGAGTTACATCATGTTTAGACATCGTGTGAAAAAGGAAATGAAAAAGGTTAAGTTTTTTCCCCTGAGCTATGAAGCATTAGGTGCTGGAATATCAAACATGTAAGGAAGAGGGTTTCAAGCCCAGTAGTGATTAATGTTTGTCTACAAATATCAATCACATGACTAAGCATTCAATAGGATTTAAAAAAAACATAAGGCTTAAGATTCCGTGCTGTATCATTGTGCATAATTAAATGCCAAGTCAAGTGCTGACATCTCACAATAATCATACAAGATGCAACGTTTATGCTATGAATCTTTTAATTTTATTTCGTGGAATACTTGCAGTGGCGGTTCGTCTGCTCAGAACATAGCAATACTGTAAAAAAAGTATCGACAAATTGATGATTCAACAGACAAAAGTATCAGGATTCTTTCTTCCTCTACACATTCCTTCTTCGCATATTTGCACAGTCAGTTCAATAACGCTCACCCAAAAATGAATATCATATATAGAAGAATTATTAATTATCATTATAAAAATATTAACGATTAATGTATTAAACCAAGAACAGCTAAGAAATTAACCATCTTTAAAGTGAATACTTCAAATAGAAAATAGTTTCAAATGCTTGCAATATGGAAGGCAGGATAACCTAAATTCTAATGAGTAATTTGGAAAGTATCGTAGGGAAAACAGGAATTCTTAGCGTCACATACCACGACTAATTATACAGCACTGATTAGTAAATCATAATGAATATTCTAACAAGAATCTACGTCATCGTACAGTAATGCACAACTGATTACACTATTTTAACATCAGATCGTACAAGAATTCATGTCTTCACCAAAATAACAGCTGACTACAGTACACTAACTGGTTATTCATAAGGAATCATTTCTTGTAACCATATAACAGGACGCAGTTAATTACATTATTTTAATTAGCAAATAGGAAGGAATGTTTTTACAAGAATTCATAACTATAGTACAATTATACCTGATTTCAATTCACGAATTAGCAGATCATAATGAAATTTTTCATGTTTCTCATACAACACAGATAACAATGGACCTGTCCAGAAGAATTCCAGTCTACAGCATAACAACAAATGATTATAACTCCCGAACTAGTCGATTATACTGAATTTTTCCATGTCATCTTATAACACTACGCAATTCATTACACTAAGTTAACTAGTAGACCATAAAGAGCATTTTAAAAAGAATTCATGTTTGCAGCACAATAACAGATTGCAGCACACAGATGAATAGATTATAATGAGCCTTCTTATTAGATCCATGTTGAATTCACAACATCAAAAAAATATCTCACTGTGTTTAAACGTTTGTCAGATAAAGTTGAAAATGTTAAATTATTTAATAAAATGCTTGTTTCATGCAAATACAATTGTATACATTACGAGTACAGTGAGGAAAGAGTGATCCCAGTATCCAACCTCGAGATCCGATTCCACCGAGGAATACCATCTTTTGGAGAAAACATCAGATTCATATGGCTTGGAGTGGTGGAGAAAGGGATGTTGATTTCAAGTTCATAATCATAATACAATTACCGTTTGAAACTGTCAGGTCAATCCTGAAACGTCTTAAGTCTTATGTATAGTTACTGAAATTGAGTTTATGTAAACCTAATGAATTTTAATTCGGAATTTAATGGCATAGTTCTTATTTTTTATTTTGTCGCTAATTTCGAAATTGTCGAAGACCGGTTGAACAAACATCCAAAGCTTGCTAGAAGGCATCTGCTATGCACCCAACATTTGAAATTTTTCAGCTTCAAATTTTTATTGAACTTTCTCTTATTGAAATTACAGAATTCCAACGCAAATGGTTGTTGTATAGCATCATTTCAAGGAAAAAGAGTGCGCGAGAGAGAAGATGTGCGTTGTCAGTACACACACACAAAAAAACCCGTTACATTTAACGTACTAACAGAAATATAAAATTATTTATAGAAACAAAACAAATTAAATTGATGGAGAAATATTGAAAATCTATGATACACACCTTAGATAATGCATTTATAAATATAATACCCCGAAAAAATTGTGACTTCTTCGAATTTTTAAAAAAGCTTCTCAAATTATTTACGTTGAGCAAACTTTGTAACCGCTAATTACTTTCTTGTATTCGAAGTATGCAGGAACTATAGTAATTCTAAAAAAAATTGAAGCTTGACGTTTTGACGAAAATTTACATTTTGAACTTCCATGAGTCCGAGAAATACATTTCTGTTTGTCTGGTTATGAAAACAAAATCTTTAAAAAAGTATTTAAGCAAGACGACTAACATTTGGTATATGGTTTTTTTTAGTTTTAGTTATATTAACGTCCCGTTCTAAAGCAACACTAGGGTTATTTTGGGACGGATCTCGTAATTTTGAACCGCGGTCAGATGACGAGGACGACACCTGAGCTGGCACCCCCCTCTCCACACCACACCAGCGGGAGGACGTTTGGTCATGACGGATTTAACGTGCAACAGACCCCCTTACACGACGGTTCTTCGGTGGAATCGGGTCTCGAACCTGAAACCCTCCGGTTCCGAAACCTTACCACCAGGCCACCGCGGTTCTTCATTTGGTATATGGAATTACTATCAAATTTATAGATCATTATCGAATTTAAAACGAAATCCATTCGCAGGAAGTCTGTCTGTCGGGCTGTTCGAGATTAGTTGCCGAGTTCGAAAAAAACTTTATAACTACAAAACGCAAAACGATCAGTTGATAAAATTTGGCAATAGCTTTAGCATTTAAAAATATAGAGACTTATCAAATTTTAAATCAAATCCGTCAAAGGATTGACCTGTCTGTCAGTCAGTACTTTCGTATGCATGTAAATGCAATAACTCATAACAGCAATGACTTAAATCAACGAAATTCGTTATGATAGCTTGGGACGGTAATTGCAATTCCATATCAAATTCGGTATACAGAAAGGAGTCTAAAATACATATTGTCATGAAAGATTCAGTAAAAATACTGGATTCACGTGAAAGATCTATATTTCGTTACTAGCCTTCAGCAATATCATGTTAGGTATTTTTAGTCATACCCCTTTAGCGTAGGAAAGGGAAATAAAAAAATTTATTGCAGAGTATGCGAGAAAAATTTGGGAAGATAGCTTTCGTTGATTTTTAATCGGACTGTTTTGAAGAATCGATATTAAAAACGCAATAAAAAAATCTATATATAATTCATTGAAGGCATTATAATTGGTACTATCTATTCCATTTCAAATATCGGAAAGCAAATAATTCACCATCATCTCAAGTACAAGCAATAAGGCAGTTCAATACTAGATATCATTATATGTTTACTTTAATTGAAAGCATAGTTTTATAAATCTTGATTTTCCACCAAAACTTGCAATAATTCCCACAAACAGAAAAATTCCAAAAATGAACTGAAATGCTGAAATGAAATTTTGAATTATATGGTTTTATCTAAAAAGATTACTCAAACAAGATATTATGAAATTATTTTAAATCGATATTTTCTTTTTGAATTATTTTCAATTATTCTTTAGGTTTAGAATATAATACAGATTATTTTAAACATACACATACACCCTATCCAAGTCAAATCCCAGCTATCCATTACGATGAAAAGTTCGTTCGCACCATTCATCATTTATTTATATTTATTTATCTAAATTTTAAAACAGTATATATTTGATTTGATAATTCTCTTAAAATGAATAATTAAGTAATTTATTTATTTCTGATTGGTATCATGTCATTTGCTTCCATGGAAACCAGACGTTACCAAATAATTAATGTCGAGGAAATTCGATATCTTTCATGAAATTTAAGTTCCAAGCATTAATGAATTATATTTCATGTTTATGTGACTGTGAGGTATTTCTACATTATCAAAGTATAAAATGTAGAGCAATAATAAATTTTAGTTTTATTATCAAAACTGCATCAAGTTCTTTTTTTTTAAATTTTTACGGACAATAATCCGTTATACGATTATTTAATCATAGATAATATATTTGAAATATTATATAAGAGCTTATTTTCCTAAAGCAATAAAAAGTTAAGTCAATAAGCATGAAAATCAGCAAAATCAAAATATTTTATCAAAATAATCTGGTCTTTTTAAATTAGAATAAATAAATATGTAATATGATATCAGATTGATTGATTGTTTTAATCTTCTTTTCCCTCTAGATTACTGCTTTCACTTCAATTTTGCATTTATGCATAATTAATTAGAATAAATATAGGAAAAATGAACTGTAAAATTAATTTTGAATTTAAAATTTTATTAAAAATAATTAAATTAAATACATTTATCTAATCAAAATTAATATTTCCTGCTGTAAATTATAATTATAACGAATGTATTGATTTTTTAATTAAATTCTTCAAACATTAAAAAAGACTGAAAAGTAATTTTGAGTCTTTTGCCATTTACAGGTTTAGCCCATTTACAGGTTATTATTTAATTTCAACACTAAACAACGATCATTATAACTAGATTATTTTAGAATTGTAATCAGACGACGAATACGATATCTGAGGCACTATCTCGAAATTTCTCTATTGACATCAGGTTTATGAACACGTACGGAATTCACACAGCTTGTATAGACGCACACAAGGTGTTTTATATTTCATGGAAAAAATATTAAGGAATGGAATAGCGATTAGCATTGTTTTAAAAATACCATTGTGACAAGAACACAAGAAAAAAAGCATGTTAGGAAAATGCTGGAGTATTTATCACTTATGTTAAGAATTTAAAGTGAGGTGGACACTTGTAAGACGAGAGGCTTAACATTTCTCCTCTTCATCTAACCATGATTCAAAATTGGGTCGTTATCTCATAACAGATAATTAAACATTCGAAATAGACCTCATGTTGTTTCAAAATGGATAACAAGTAATAAATATTACTAAAATACTGTAATTCGTTGCATGATAAGTAAGTAATTAAAGATATATACACTAGAGATAGTTAAACATAATTCTAACACAAATATAATTGTAAAGTATCGTTCATTCTAGTTTTAAATTGGCTACACCACTTTTTTTTAAGTATGTTATAGCGATTCTCTTAAACATGCTAAAAGGTTCCAAATAATAAAATGAATGTATTCTAATTATTATCGATTTTGAATTTAAAAAAAGGGATAATTCAAAAGAAGATCAAGCACTCTTAATTCAAATCTTAATAGAAAACTTGAATTATTCTTTGAAGAGAATTATCAAAAGGAAATTTATGGTTTGAAAATAAATCATTGCGTACTTCATAAGACTTCTTTCATCTTAAGCAAATATCATAAAAGCGAGTTTATTTTTTAAAATTTATTTTTATTCTACTTATTTAGATTAAGTATCTTTTTTTCTCCCTAAAAATATTATAAAAAATCATTCTTTTCTGTAATTTTTTTTATATCTTTATTTTCTCAATAATGTTAAAAAATAATGAGATTTATTTTTAAATGTTTGGAATCATAATGTCTATTGATCTTTCAGTGTCAGGCTCTTTATTAATATCATATTGAATTGGGTTTTTAGGGGGGATCTGTTATCTTTAACTATAACGCTGAAAGGAGAAATTAAAATAAATTCTTACTGCTTCATGTTTTAATGTAATTAGTTTTAATAACGTTATTTTTTTCAAAATGGATAAAATAGCCCATTTACATGATATTTTTTGTTTGTTATGTCTTCAGTGATATTCTAGTATGAGATTTATTTCTAAATGCTTGTTGACTTTTTACTCTCATACTCCTTAATAATATCATATTCAATCGTATGTTTCTATGTTTCTCGTCTAAAACTATAATATCAGAATAAGAAGTTTAAATAAATGCCTGTGACATGTATTTCGAAGCATTAATAAGTGCTTCACCTTTGCTGTCATTCAATTTTTCAAAATTAAATATATGATTATACAGAAAAACACGTATTAAGTCAAAAGATTCGACTCGTTTTTTAAAATTATGTTTGTTGATTTGTCTTTGCGTATAATGTGAATCGCTGAAAAATATTAGACGTGCTGTACAAATGAAATATTGCAAATTGTCATTGCATTAAATCATATCTGTCTGTTCGTTTGTGCATATGAAAATGGTAACTAAAAATTGACCGTTCTGTGAAAATAAAATTTTGCATACTATCATCGCATTAAAATTGTAGACTTTAAATAGAATTTTAAGGTAAACATTTTTTTACATTATACATTGGATGTCCTCTTTAATTAGATTCCAACACTTAATTATTAAATAATTAGTATTAGGCATCTAAAATGAAATGTAGTCTAAGTAAAGTAAAGAATATTATTTTATACAATTTCAGTTAATAGAAACTCCTAATAATTACGAATTTTATATTTTTTTTACTGAACCTCGGTTCTATGAGTCATATTTAATAAAATATTCTTTATTCGTTTAACCATACAGGCATTTTAAATAAAAAAGAAAGAAAAAATACTCTATTACGATTAAAAGTGAGGGAATTATGGAAATCTAAATATTAATAACTTATGGAATTTTAAAGCACTCTATTGGCCGTTTTAATAAAGATACTCCAATCAGCTCACAGAGTTTCTACAACGCTGACTAGCCTAAAATTCTGAAATTGTTGCTTAGATTGATTGATTTTCTTAAAATAGAGATGTTCAAAACTTCACGACTTGATCAGATTTGGTCACAGAAAACCGAATTTTTTAAAAAAATATACTTACAAATTTTGATTGTCAAGAATATTTCGCTGAATATGATTACTTAATACGAAAAAAAATTGCAAAAAATTTAGAATTCATAACTTTTTTTCAGAAATTAGAAGTCAATAAATAAGAAGTATATTTATTGACTGAAGCAAAATAAAATATTTTTACGTCATTTAAATAATTTTGAAAATGAAACCAAAACAGAATTTTATGGTGAATCTATGAAATTTTTATTGGGTAGTTTTTTCTTTGAGATATTTAATAAGGTAGAAAAAAATTAGAATTCATAACTTTTTTTCAGAAATTAGAAGTCAATAAATATACGCATAAGAAGTATATTTATTGACTGAAGCAAAATAAAATATTTTTGCGTCATTTAAATAATTTTGAAAGTGAAGCTAAAACAGAATTTTATGGTGAATCTATGAAATTTTTATTGGGTAGTTTTTTCTTTCAGATATTTAATAAGGTAGAAAAATTTTTTCTTTAGGGCACATAATAAATACTTCAAAGCAATTTTCTTTTTATATACTCATCTTTTTAAAAAATATATTCGATTTCAGCGAAAAAAAATATTGCATTAATTATCGTTTAATCACTTCAATTTAATGTTCAAATATTATTCAGTAAGGCTATTTATTATCAGTAAGGCTACGTATAGTAAGAATTATAAAATTATCAAATTTCGAAGCTTAAAAATATTTTGCCGAAGAAGCTATTAAGAGACCAAAGTACAAACAATATTTAATTGAAAATTTTAGCTAGCATTAAACCAGGTGAACCAACTGGTAACTTAAGAAAATTTGTATAAAAAAAAAAGAAAGAAAGAAACAAGAAATTTCCTTTTCTAAGAATAAGAAGAAAACCGAAAACGGATTTCTATATTTTAAAATTCAATTTTCCGGATTAGGACGAAAAATAAAGTAAATATGGATTTAAAGGATTAAAACTGGATGAAAAGCTCAAATTAAGATTGAAAGGATTAAAATTGGATAATTATATATGAGTGAGTGAAGTCCAGACATCAGCACTCGGAATAATTATAAGAAATTAATATAATACTTATCTAAAAATATTTTATTGATAATCCAGCTTAATTTAACTTTCATGCAATTTTAAATTTGGAATTTTAATTGTTTGTATATTCTTCATTTATAAACTCTTATTTCTTTACATCTGATTTGCTGCATTTCTTTATTGCATAAAGGAATTCACTGCATTAATTGTATAAAATTCCCTTTTTTTATATATATATATATATATATATATATATATATATATATATAGTTGATGCTAAGAAAGTTAGAAGCTGTTTTATATATAGCAGCATTGCTCAGAATTAAAATATTGATAAGTTTAATAAATAATAATAACTTTTATCCGAAAAAAAACATAAATAAATAAGATAAAACATAATATACAAGAATTTTTTCCCGTTAGAATTTTTTTTAAGAATTTAAGTGAAAATTCCAATTAAAATGATGATTTTTTTTTAAATCACAGATACATTTCTTTCGTTCAATATTGTCTGCATTCATTCCGTTATTTATTAAATTTGGGAAAAAAATGAATGAAAATTGAAGAACCATTTCACGGAAATGAAAATAGTACCATTAAAAGGGCGAAAGTTCGCATTTTAAGATGGCATGAAAATATATCTTGATGCATAATTACTTCGGGAAAAAGGCGACATTTAGTCAATTTCTGAGTACTTAATTCGTTTTAGAATTTTGAAATTTGATATTAGTATTCTTGTGTGATGAAATAAGCGTGCGAAGTTCAGTTAGTTTCGGTTCTTTTGTTTAAAAGAAGATGGCAACATGCCAAAATCATTTAAATATTCAGTTAATATGAAATTAACCAAATTCCGCCTTTTTTCCTATCCTTTTTATGCTATCTTATAATTCAAAATGTTGCTCTTTTTTTATTATACTATTATCATTTCTGTGAAACGGTTCACTCATTTTAGAGGAATGCAGACGAATTTGAAATAAAAAAATATAACGGCGATTTAAAAAAAAATCATTTTGTTTAGTTGGTATTTTCACTTTAATTAAAAAAACTTATCTGACCGTAAAAGGATCTCTTATATATATATATATGTATAATTTACAAAAATGGATTTTATAGTAAACATGGGAATATTTTAATTCTGAGCAATATATATATATATATATATATATATATATATATATATATAAACATTATGACTTTTATTTGTATTAATATTATTTCCTTTTTTTTTTTTTTTTTGCTTACCATAAACTTCTACTTATTAATTAAAATGTAGATGGAGTTGCCTAGCATTAATATACTTCGAATTCTTTAAGTGGATATATACATCCTCCTCATCTTCAAGACTCGCCTTCCATAAACTACCTGACACAGAAGTCCAGAGAGACCCCTTACGTATTGAGGCATGCAAACTGCAACTCACATCCCCTTTCCCCTTCATTCATTCCTTTCTAGCCTACTCTAGGTCAGCATTCTGGCTCACTCATCCGAATTCGCAAACGAAGCGAGCACCTCGAATTGATTCAATACGCACAAACACACAGGCGAGTCTGACCCGGGGCTAATATACCGACACAGTTCCTGTCCACCCCTGCAGTACGGTCCAATCGACCCTTAATCCTTTGACCGCTCTCTCGGTGGACAAATAATCAACCAGCTATCTCCAGCCTTACGGTCATTTTGCTCCCCTCCTACTCGCTGCCCTGACCCCCCTCCCCCACTGGCAGGCGATCCGCTGAAGATTAGCCCATGTACGCGAGAGCGGGTCCTAATGGCGATCGGATTAAAATAACAATGGGCCGGGAATTAACAGTTCATTCTAATCTTCCGGTGTCAGGTGGGGGGGGGATAGAGAAAACAGGAGTTGGTCCGGAGATTTTCCCACATAAAAGAGGCTTTCGAGTGTTGTTGTTTAATTTAAAAGAGAAACACTGAGTATTACTGATAGGCTGGTTGTATTTAGTCATATAGAAGGGGGGATGAGGAATGGTCTGTGTGCGTGCTTGGAGCGAAGAGGATTATAGTGAATTTGTAAGGGGAGTGGGTTAGATTTGCTTCCTTTTTGCAAACATGGATTTGGGTGATTCTCTAAGTTTATATGGTGGCGTTGTTTATTTATGCAAAAAGGCTGCCAGAGAAGTTTATACAAAAAACATTAGAACAGACCTTTTTAGAAGGATATTTCTATTGTTGACAACATTTCACTAAGATAATATTTTGTATTCTCATTTATAGAGTAAGATTTTTGTTTATTTATTTTACTTCGTGACTTCAGATACAAAAAAGAAATACTTTTTTAAAAATAATAATTGGAGGAAAATACACATGAATAAATTTATTTTTAATATTCTAATGCAATGTTTTGTATGGAAACACATTTCTATTCTAGCTTTGTTTATTTGCGTTAAATAATCCAAATGAAGTGCATATTCACAAAGAATAATTGCATGATTACAAACTGTGGTACAATAGGGCTTCTTAAAATATTCTCATCTATGAATCGATTTTAGACATAGAAATATTTCGTGACAATTTCCATATAAGAAAAATAATTTTTCTCGACCTTACATGTACATGTAAGTAAGAAAATGAAGCATTCGCTAAATAGAAAAAAAATTACCGAAATAAGATTATTTATTATATTTTAGCGGAGATAATTGCTTATGAGGACTTAACATATTTATAATGAAGAATCTAACTGAATAACTTGGTTTGAGTGCTTTCATGATTCAAATACAGGGTGTTTCAAAAGTCTTAAGTAAATTTTCAAATAGTTGACTAGCAAACAGTTGAAGATAAAAAAATGAAATATGAACATGTTTCTCTTTTAAATATTATAATGTATTTAGCGTGGATAATATCAGTAATTGCGTTATACAATCAGTAAAATTAAAGGCTGAATGCTGTTCGTAAATTGTCATGCAATACTTAAGATTGGAAATCAGGAAAAGTGCTCGACAGGCAAAATTTCTTATTTTTACTTCAAGTAGGTCGGAGTTTGGATATTGCAAGCCACATCGTACCACGTGCAGCTACCAAATTTAGCGTGCTGCTACTTCTTGACTGATAGGTGCTTAATAAGAAATACTATAATTATAATTAAAAATTAATCGACTAATTAATTCTTCTCAATAATTTGGGTTTATACAACAGCTCAAAATCATATGTGCATCACTTTAAAATTCAGAAAAATTATCATTTCGATAATATCAAATTTATTTTCCATATTTGTTTATATGTAATTGCAATAATTTTTCTAATTTTATTACAATACTTTCCATAATTTTAGTAAATGATTTTATACGTATGCGCGTTGCAATCATATTAAATGCTAGTCGCTTCAGGCGACCATTCAGGCTCGCTGAGTATATTGTAACAAATGTTAATATTTAATTTCAGATAAATTGTTTAAATATAATTTCATGTATATAATCTCACCAAACAATCTGTCATTATAACAGTTTTATTTAAGGTCTATTTACTCTGTACCTGAATCTCTATAACAAGCAAAAGATCCATAACATCAAAGTACTATTAAAAATGTTAATGTCCGGTTCATCTAACTTCTTAATTTTTCCTAAATTCACGTTTTCATTCGTTTTCTAAAGTGCACATATATTAAAAAGAATTCTTCTTTAACTTTGAACAATGGAAGAAAATCACTCAATAAAATATTTGAGAAAATAACGAAAACTATTTCAATTTCACGCAACAATGTAATCAATGTATTGTTGTAAACTGTGCAAAAAAAAAAAAAAAAAAAATTCAAAAATGCCAAAATTGTGTATATACCATTGACACAGGTTTTGATATAAGACTAATTTTAATTGCCCTTGAACAAAAGAATATACTTTTCAAAATATTTCCTTAAATTTATTGCAAATGGGCAATTTTTATTATTTCGTGAAAATTTATTTACTGCAAATTAATTATTTTGATTTTATCATATATTTACAATACGTTTTTTAATTAGAAATTTCGTAGAAGAAGTGAAACTTTTTCGAACAGCAGTTCAATTTGTATTGAAACACAATATACAAAAGGTTCAAAACTTCGTAAAAATGTTTACTTGATTAGAGTAGAAAGCATCATTATAAATTAAACAAATGAGAAATAATTAATTATAATATTTTTACTTTGAATTGAAAAATGCATCGCTTATAATAGAGATGATTATGATTTGCTTTTTTTTAAAAAAAATTCATTTTTCAATTAATTTAAACAGTTTTCTCTTTATTCAAATAGTTATTAATTTCTATCAACTCTTACATTTAAGATAATAAAGTGCAATTTGTTTTACTTTAAATTACGTAAAAAACAACAATCTTTATGTTTTTTAAAATTCTATCATCTTCTGAAGATTGAAATATTTTAAGAAAAATCTTAAGATTTAAGCTTTTGATTTTTTTTTTTTCAGCTTTTCAAAGAAAAAAAAATTATTTTCACCATTAAACAAGAATTTAAAGAATTTAAATATGCAAAGATACAAAAAATAAAAGGTATGCTATTTTTCATTTTTAAAATAAAATTTTTTTGAATAAATAATGTTTAATTCTTGCTAGGTACACAAATTATTTCACTGCATAAAAACATTTAAAAAAATGATTTATTTATTTTCCATAAAATACAAATCAATTCCTCACAAAATAATGTTCTAATTCCCAGCAATAAATATAACTGCATTTATTTTTGCAAACGCGTAGGCCTCTTCTAGAGTTCTTACTTTTAGAGAATATTCTTCCCGAACGATTAACTATATCAAAAAATAAACATGAAAAATTCAGCAATTCCATCTATGATTTATTTTATCGTTTGCGTAAATTCTGATTACTATTTTTTTTTCTAATGAAGGAAGTTTCTTTTTCATTTGCGATTCCAGAACTCTGTTGACATTTTTGAAAAAAAAAATGAATGGAAAATTTCAGGAAGAAAATGAATGTAACTTTTTTTGTAAATTTAATCTAATTTAACTTCTTTAAGAAATATAACTTTATTTCCTTAGATAAATTCATTTCGATTTTTTTCTATTAATAGTTCTCTAACTGATGAATTTGCATATAGTATGGTATTGGATTTCCAAAATATAGTATTCTTTGTTTATAAAAATACTAGCCGCCTTTGGCGACCAGCCGGTTCGCCAGTATTACTGCTCGCAACCATTTTCAATTAAATATTTCAAATAATTTGTCTCTTAATGTCTTCACAAACAAAACATATTTAATCTTCAAATTTTGATAGTCATACCAAACTTATACTGTTTAGATCGTTTCGTTCAATTTACTATATATATTTTGTTAATTTGTTGTCATTTCCGGTAAAACTTCAACTTTAATTTAAAGTGGAAATGCTGAAATTGCAATTAAAGTAAAGATATTTTTTAATGAAACCAAGCGTTTTATTTTATTTATCATTTTTATCGTTATTTATTTATTTATTTATTATTATTATTATTGAATATGAGTACTGCAAACAGAATCGCTCAGTATTTAAGTCTTATGTAAACTACAAAATAATTTTCATATTTTCATTTTTCATAATTTATGTAATATCTCAAAGAATAATTCAACAAAAATTTCGCATATTCTGCATAAAATTCAGTTTTTAATTTTGCTTTCAAAAGGATTGATATGAAATCAATAATAATATTTTGTTCCGACCTATAAATATATTTCAAAAATTATGAAGTCTAAATTTAATGCAGTAAGGTATCATATTCTGAGAAATATTCTGAACACACCAAATTTTATACAAATGAATGAATGTTTCTATTTTCTACGATCAACTAAGACTGATTTATGAAACTTTGAATGTTAAAAGTTTAGAAAAACTCAACATTTTCATAATCTTAGGCCAATTAATCTTGAGAAACCTACGCGCTGATTGGCATATTTTCTTTGAAACGACGGGTGGAAAATCTAAAATTATCTTTTTTTATTGAATAGTGATATTCAAATTTTCATAAATCAGTCAGATTAGGTGATTGATTTAGTTGATTGGAAATTAAGTCTTTTTATTTAAAATATTAGTGCTTCAAGAACATTTTGTTAAACGTGATTTCCACAGCAGAAGCTTTATGTAAAATCAAAAATTCGTTATTTATTTGAGCATTTATTGAATCAAGTTACATAAAATATAATCATTTTCCATTTAGACCTTTTTAGAAGATCTGCGTCTATTACTAAAGGTTTACAAATTAGCTGTATGGCCATGATTTGAATGGATATCCTGTTCATAATAAAAGAAACTTGCCTTAAAATACAACTGATTTATTGGATTAATAATATAAATAGTGTAAAAGATCATAAAATAATTTTTCTTAAATTTATTTTTTAGAAAAAAATAATGTTTCATATTTGTTTCATTTCCTACAGACACGTGCCGAAAATTATATTTTTGCAGATTTCATTTCCAAAAAGATTAATTTATTTTTAATTGGAGCTGTAATCAATGTGATGGCAACACTTTGAAAAAAGATAATTTTCCACCATGAATGCGAACCGTGTTCTTGCAGCTTAAATTTTATTTTTATTTTGTACGAAAAAAAATTGTTGAAAAATATAGTTAAGATATTTATTTAAAAATTAACTAAAAATAGAAACTTAATTTTAAGGTTAAAATATTGGTATCATTTAAAAAATAAATTTTTGATCTTTAACTTGATGTAAAAATATTTTTTGTGCGATAATATGTTCGGAATTTATAACAGAAACACGCCAAAATTTCGCTTAATTTTTAAATATATAAAATTCTAATTGAAAATTCGAAAAAATTACCGCGAGGTACAGATTCCCGGCCTCCAAGGTATACAGGTGCCAAATTTGGTAGCTGTAGGTTAAATGGTCTGGCCTGTAGAGGGCCAACACACACACACATTGAACTTTATTATAAGTATAGATTTACCTTCTATCAATTTAATTTAAATTAGTAATTTTCAAATTCCAAATTTTCAGATTTAAATAATTACATAAGTTTGAGCAAATTTAAGCACAGAAAATGTTGAAATTGTTATGACATATAATTTATTATAAAAATAAATTTCTTAAATTATGTAATATTAAGATTATATTATTTAAAATCGTACTATAATTTTTATTTTAATTTCAAGAATTTTTAACGATTAAATCATTTTTAATTTCATAACTGATATATTCAAGTATTTTATTTATATGTGAATTCATAAATTATATTTACATGTGAATAAAATATATTCTATTTACATATGAATTCATAAATTATATTTACATGTGAATAAAATATATTCTATTTACATGTGAATTCATAAATTATATTTACATGTAAATAATATATATTCTATTTACATGCGAAAAATATATATTCTGTACGAGTGAATTCATAAATTATATTTACATGTGAATAAAATATATTTACATAATAGCAAGAAAAATATGCAGTGCTACGTTAATAAACTAATTATGATATTTGCAATCACTCACTGTTTCTCATATTCAACTGTTACGCAGTTATTTATACATTATGCCGTACTCGTTTTGTTCTGCTCCATGTTTGTTATTTAATGTTTGTTCAATCCCAAAATGCATGTCATCTAACATACATCTGCAACATTAAAAGAGCATATGTATATCATTAGCACCTCTCGCATTGTTTACATTTTGTATAGCCTTTCTGAGTAGGAAAAGATGTGCTATCGTTTGAGTTGGCTGATTAATCCACAGTACAATAATTTATGTACGAAAAGGCTTTACAAATTCTTACTTAATTTCTTTTGTTTTTATTTTTGCGTTATGGTTGCAAAGTGTAAGTTCCCAATTAATCATTTAAAATAATAAAAAGCAATGACTTTACAGATTTGAACTTAATTTCTTTAAGTCTTTTTCAGACTGTACTTCTAGCCCAAATTTTAACAAGACTAAATAATAAACCCGTATACTTATTTATTATGTAATCTGTCAAATGTTATCTAATAAATAAAATGAAATTAATAAAAAACATTTTAAATTTAAAAAACATTAATATGTTTCTGATTAAAGTTATTCAATAAATGAATGATTGTAATACAAAAGATTACATTATAAAAAGAAATTAAACAGTTTATAAACTAATTTAAGTTTTAATACAAAGATAAAATTACATTGTTATTAAAACATGAAGTAAAGAAAAAAAAAACATTTTGCAATCAGCAAACAAATCAATCAAAAATGATCATAATCTCAATCATAAAAAGAAAATATGATTACGAGAAATTATTAAGGTTACACGCTGCAACTGCACGAAGCGCTACTGATTTGAAGTAATGCAAATCATATTAGTTTTGTCACCAAAGTCCCATTCTTGGTATAATATATTTTTGAATTCATTATTTTCAGTAAAAATGCATATATTCATGGAAAAATAAGCTCCGCTAGATTTTCATTATTCGCTTTGTTTGTTATTTAATTTCTGAATTAATTATTAACTTTTATTTTCCTGCGGTAATACAAAACTCCTTTTCAGTGGTAAGTGAATGATCTTTAAATCAATGCTTGTTAAATATCTAGAAGAGAGGTGTAAGTCCGATATAAGTGAAATGACTTGTATAGATTTTACAACAGAAATATATCAATGAGTGCTTTTTAACGTTATCAAGAAACAGTCAAAATTATTTCCCGTTAGACTTTATACATAGTTCAACAGTATGGCATGTTTTGGGTTAACAGAGTCAAATGATGAGGAAAATCAAAACCAATTTGAAAAAATACCTCTTCTCATTACAGGATTTGGTAAAAACGTGGTCGCAGATCCTACTTTGGGGTGTAAAGAGCAAATATTGAAATTAGGGATTGCAATATCGGACCAAAATTTCAATACCGGTACTTGGTATATTTTAAATCTTAATACCGGAATACCGGTTTTAACACCGGTATTAGAAATTTTAGAAAAAAAAAGAAAACGCAAATGTTTCTTTGTTTTATTTACCAGTTTTATTAGAGAGTGTAAATATCACAAAAATAATATGTAACTTATAAATTATAACAGTATATAAAGAATCACAAAGTAAAGGAACATCTTATTTATTTAAATCACAAAGAAAGTGTAAATATCACTATTCAGTCTGTGTAACTATTACAAATTTTTGAAATGTGATCTTAAAAAACATAATGCATCAATTGTACTGTCATTAAGCCTGAAAAGTATTTTGTGTAAAAATTACCAGCTGTCAGAAACGCTCTTTCGGCATTTACGCTAGTCGGTGATACCGTTAGCAATGCACGATATACTTTTTCCAAATATTTATCTCTAAATCTCTCATCTTCAAATAAATCAATTTCTTGTCGGATGGTTTTGGATATAGCTGATTTCTATATTGTATTTTGGTTCGTTGAAATTTTTTTATTTATCGCTAATTCTAATTTTTGTTCAAGAGACAATTCCTTTTCACTATCGACATTAGTATCATCATAATCTTCTATAACTGAATGTGGATAGGTTTGTGGGTAACAAATTTTAAGAAAATTTACTGTAAACTTAATCAGATTTGAATTGGTTATTTTCTTTTCTTCCTTTTCATTTTCATTTTTAAAATCATTATAACTATGTAAATACCATAAGACATTTTCTATCTCGGTATGCCTTTCTTCTGTGCGATTTTTCAATGTAATATATAATTCTTGAGATAGTGATGTGTGCTGTTCTTTCAGTGACTGCAACATGAAATTTATAGTTGCATTAGCTGTTAATAAATTAAAATCGCTCCCACGTAATGTCTCAATAGTCAGTTTTATTGGAAGTAAAGCTGATATAGTTCTGGATATTAAGTCGAATTCACTATCTGAAAAATTAATTTACAGGTTCAAGTCGATTATTGCTTTTTGGATTGGATTTCTAAATTTCAAAAATCGTCCCATCATTAGGAGTCAAGTGTTCCAACGTGTTTTAGAATCTAATATTAATATATATTCTGTTTTATTTTCAGTTAGTATATATTTTTGTAATATGGCATTTTTTGTAAGGGAACGTTTAAGTATCTTAACAATTTTTCGAACTTTATGAATTAGAGGAAGCAATTCCTGATGGGTTAATATTTCATCCTCATTAGCAATATCTTCTTCAACAATTACATTGTCATTATCTTCATTGTCAATATCACTCT
>JAPMOR010083970.1:6297-21772 GCA_026543865.1 Argiope aurantia | reverse complement strand
GAATATCTTAATTTTTCGAACTTTATAAATTAGAGGAAGCAATTCTTGATGGGTTAATATTTCATCTCATTAGCAATATTTTCTTCAATAATTACATTTTCCTTATCTTCATTGTCAATATCACTCTCACTCTTAACAATTCTCTAACTCTAAACAATTAATTAAGCCATTAATTAGCTAATTAATTTCGCCCGTTAGGGAGACATAAAAACAAAAATATATACTATTTTGCTATTTTGACGATCGCTGAACATAGTGGAGACAATTTAAAAAATGTCTAGTAAATACCAAAAAAACGGTATTTAAACTTGTGAATATCGGTATCACAAAATTTTACAAATGGCTCAAAATACCGTTATTCGGTATCCAGTTATACCGGTATTGCAATCCCTAATTGAAATCTATTCAACTGCCCTATGTTTTATGCAGAGTATCCATAAAATAGCTTTCCCTATTTGTAGGTTTCTATAGATAAAACGATTAAATGAAATGAAAGCACATTTCATATACACACTGTGGAAGACATGAGCAAATGAATAATGCAGAAAAAATAGTACTAAAAGTTGCCGATAGGAGTAATATTAGCGCTGCTATCGCGTACGAGGAAATTTGCATATCGACATGGATTATGTAAAATTCCTAGTGTGTGCATAAGAGTATCACCATGCACTCCTTGTAAAAAGGGAAGAGCAAACGATCCGTTAGCATTTCCATCTTGAATATTGATGTGTTCTTAACAGTTGTTAGAAATTGACTGTTGATGTGTGCTTAATATAGTTCCTACCTTACCTCAGTATGCTTAATGGTAAAACTGTTCTACACTAGACAGTGCAATGCCATGGCTGCTCTTAAGCAAAAATTTTTGCCTTGAAACAGAACAGAAGATGGGATGTTATTAAAATTGAAACTGGCAGTTTACACGCCACAGTAGTTGATGTCATGCTACGTATGCAAGATGTTGTGCACAAGAAAAGTCAGCAAATTGAAAATGTTGCAAAGCTTCCAGGGGACCCTAATGTTTATGAATAAAAGTTTATTTTCTGTGAGTATCATAAATTCATTCACAACTGCACTGTCATAGCGCCAGTATTTCTCCTATCGGCAACTTTTGGTATTAACTTTTTTTTTTCTACGGAATTTATCCTCCCTTGTCTCCCACAGTCTGCATATGAAATGTAGTTTCATTTCGTTCATTTGTTTTAGCTGAAGATGCCTCCAAACAGATAAAGTTATTTTATGGCCACCCTGCATTTATTGCATTCACCTAACCATGGCCGACATACAGTTAAATCTTGGCGAATTCTATATAAGATTTGGAAGAAATCTGTATTTCTTAGAAAAAAAAATTGTATGCTAAATATTAAAGATTCATCTGCTGTATAGCTGAGCTATCATTTTCAAGGCACATGAAAGTATAGACAGGAAACTTGCAGATCAGAGCATTTGAACTTTCTTAATGACTTAAATTTCGTCAGATCGACCTCGATGAATTTCGCAAAGCTTTTAATACAGATCTAAAGTTTTGTTGTAAAGTTCACACACAATTTTAAGTCGGTACAAATCTGAATTATCACATTCATGGATTAAAAATATGTATAAAATTATATTTCTTTTAAATTCAAAAAGGTATCAATGTAAAAATTCATAAAAGTCTCGTAGACGAACTTGTAGAGGTATTTAGAATTTTCTTTGAATATATCTTATTTGAGATATGAAAAATTATTCATGCAGTTATGCAATCTAATTTATTTCATTGAAAAAAGTTAAATAAATATATTTATATATATTCTTTTTTTGGTCGTTGGTGAATGTATGGCTCTGTCCTTTTCTTTGTGAGATATTCCTCTAATGTAGACAACGATCGTTTTATGTGAGAGAATCAATAAAAATTTTAAAAACCAAGAAATATTGTTAATTATACATAAAGCAAAAGAAAATCAATTCATTAGGATATAATAAAAATCTTTTTTTTTTAAATTGAACTTTAAGGCAAATGTAAGAAATAAAAGATATCATAACATTAAAGAATAAATATAAGAGTATTCTCCTCAAACAAAATTAATTTCTTAGAATTTTCTCCATTTCATGAAGTCATAATTAATTCCCAAACAAACAAATGCTTTATAAAAAATTAATATCCCTTCAAAAATTGGAATTAAAAAGTTAGTAGATAAATAATAAATGAATTTAATTATTTTTTTTCCTAGCTTGGAAGCAATAAATTATGTTTTGATATAATGTTCATATCGAAATGTATTTTCTGTTTCAAAATTTTGTTGATTATTAAAGATGCACTTTTTATTTTATTGAATTTTCTGTAATTTTTTTATTACTTTAATGTCATGGTACAAATAAACTTCTGCATAGAACTAGGTGCTTTATTTTGAAGGGTTTTGAAGGAAATAAACATATTAAAGAAAAGAAACCCACAGAAATTATAAGAATAAAATAATTTCAATGATTTTTTTTAGCATAGGTACCGAAATAAACAATATTTTGTTTCGACTTCTAAATAACAAAACCCATTATATAGATTAAAAAATTCAAGGGAAGTCTAAGGAAATTAAGATGCTTCGCTCCCTCACTTTTAAAATAATTACTTTTGTATAAAATAAAAAAGTTTAAGATAAACAATATTAAGGTGGTAGTTGTTTCATGTACAATAAGTATATAGAATGTGTTGTAGTGCACACCAGACAGACAAAGCAAATACTCAATAGATTCTTAATTAATTTTGCTCACATTAAATTACAGTTTCTTAGAAAATTATTCAAATCCTTATATTTGAAAAGTATTTCGAAATTTCTGCAGGTAAAGATGCAAATTTTAGTAAGCTTATATGGTTTATTTTAAAGGCATTTGGAAGCACTTAAAGAGTTCTTGGAAAATTTTAGTATTTTCCTTCTATATTTACAATAGCAATTAACTTAACACTAGAACATCCGGGATTTCGATAATATCTAATAAATGTATATGTATACTTTATTATATATATCTTTTTATCGATGTACAGATACTTCCTGATTGTACACTTCTATGCATGGTAGAAAATAAAGCATGAAAAAATCAGCAATTAATAAAAAAAATATTATAAGTGAAAGGTAGGTTAATTAGTGTTACGTTTGATTTTTAAAGCATTTAAATACTTTATCAATCATTTATAAACAAACTTCAAAACCAAATTTACAAAATCTGATAAAAAACAATTTTTATTTTAAATTAAATTTTGGTATTTTTATTTTAAATTTTATCTCTATAGCGGAATATAGATATCAAACATTAAAAAAATTATACGAAATGTTAAATATTAATATTTTTGATTAAAAAATATGCTATACTCCTTCATAAGTTCATCGTTCATTTCGAAATGCAATAAAAATCAAGTTGAGCAATAGTCTTCTTAATTTTTTCTCATCTATATAAAAATATTTTACAGTTTTTTTAAAGAAAAATCCGAGTTTCTTTATTATATAGATATATATCCTTTTATGAATGCATAGACACTTTCCCGATTGCATGCTTCTACTCACCTTCGAACGGTTAACCATGGCAGAAAATAAAGCATGAAAAATTCAGCAATCCTATGATTCTATTTATTTTAACGTTTGCGTAAGCTTTGATCACTATTATTTATTCTGTCGTTTTCCAAAGAAGGAAACTTTCCCTTTCATTTGCGATTCTGGAATTCTGTTGACATTTCGCTTGCCGAAAGAAAACGAAAAGCAACTTCGTTTGAAAATTTAATCTAATTTAATTCCTTTTCAGAACTAACGTTATTTGACTGGATAAATTTTGGATAAATTTCCGTCGTGTGTTTTTATTGATCTCAAGCGTCTAGATGATGGCTCGAATATTTCCGGATCCTATCATCTGTGTTAACAAAGATTTTGTGTTTTAGAAATTGCTTATTCTAGAGTAGAAATTTCTTGATATGTGCAGGATAAGTTTTTAAAAAAATAAATGTAATATGCTAAATTAATGCATTGGCGGAGTTTCAGAAAATTATATTTCCTATAGTTATTTTCAATTCTTCTTGAAATAGCTGAGATTTTGAAATATATATTTAAAAATATATGTCGCTATAAAAGTGTGAGCAATTATTTTGGATATACTTTCTAGTAAACATGTTTTAATACTTATTATTTCTCCATCAGTAGTTGAATTTTAGAATTCTTAAATACTTTTGTTTATGTTGTGTTAGAGGACATAAAATGTATTTTTAGATGCTGTTAATTAATATAAATTATTCTTTTCCACTCTTCTTTTATATTATATTTTTTCTCCTTGAATGTAAAATTTCTTTTTTTTTTAAATTTTCGGTATTAGTAATAACATATGCAGTAAACGAATATGTTTTAATCAATGAAAAATATATATTTATTTATAAACAAATAGATAATATAAGGATAATCTAATATACTCTGTTCATTCAAGGACTGGAAATCCCTCAGCGGTTTTGCGCAGGCGTCAAGGTGCTTTTATTTAGCCAAAATAAGAATGAGGAGAAAGAAGAAAAGATAAGATGCTTACATTTAACAATAAAGTGAATCGGACTTAAAAAGCGAAAAATTTGCGAATAACTCATATTATAGTGGAGTAACGATTCTAATTCACAATAAAGTAAGTAAGAATAATTTTTATTTACTGTAAGACATATAAAAATTAAATTCTGATGAATAAATGGGAAATTTCTATTCTTTACTCTATAATTCATAACACACTTAAGGCATAGGCGGAGACTACAATTAACTTTTTTTTTTAACAAAATAATGATAATTTTTTTTATGATAAAACATTTCTTTTTTATTTGTTATTGAAATGTTTGATAACACTTTGAAATTAATATCGGTAGATAATCCTAGTATCATTTAATAATGTTATATAAAATATTCTTTATGCATTTTTTTTCTTTTTTTTTGCCATTTGAACTGGATATATAAGCAATCAACACATAATTTTGAGTTAAAGTAAAACGGTCCAAAACGACACAATCCTCACACATACCTGAGAAAAAAAGAACGAAAAAGTATCTAATTAAGTAATGGGTCTAAAATCAAGGTCAAAGGATGACGATGAATTGCAGAAATGCCCTCATCTTCCGCGTCTCAGATCTTAGCGAAGTAGAATAGTTGAAAAGTTGTAATCTCAGGCTACTAAAACGAACAATAATTATAATCTTAATGGATATCTAAATTATATGATTAAATACTTCTGAACCGAAATATGTAACATATTAAAATTTATTTCAACACATACCCAAATATTATTAGAATGAAACAATTTCAATTTGTAACTAAATTGAATGGATATCTAGGTAGAATTCGAAGAACAAATGAATTAAAAGGTGCATCAATCAGTGATTAAAAAAATATTAATTCGCTAGCGTGATTGGAAAAAAATTTCAATGAATTATATCCAAATATATTTGTTTTTTTAGCAAATTTTCGAATGGTAATATATTTGCTTTACAATATAACGAATTGATCTGTGCTTATGTTATCTATTATCAAAGGAATTTTAATATGCTCTATATTTATATTCTATATATGCTCTATATTTATATTCCATATATTTATATTCTATATAGAATATTATATGGTCGAAGCATGGAATAAATTACGATCAATGATTGGTAATCATGGAAGTTTTAAGTAACGATTTGCCCAAATATGTCATTTTGTTTGCTACGAAATTAATTAATTAAAGTTTTAAAATACCAACTCTAATTTTGCGTTTAAAATAAAATGGCAAGGCTTATAAAGACATAGTTAGTCCAAAATGACTTATTTCAGACTGATTTGCTGCTTTTTATTGATGAAAATTCCTCCTTCTGAAGCAGGAATTCTCCCCCAGCAGCTCCTAAAATTGTAGACTCTAATCTCCCCTATCTAGCACAACTTTCACTAATTGCAGTTCTACAAGGCATTAATTCTTACTAAGATGAACTAAATTTTTCAACATATCCATAATTTATATACACCGAACATTAAAAATAAACAAACAATTACCCTTATAGAAGAAATAAAATACTTCGATTAGCGTCTTTTATTTTAAGAATTTATGAAGAAAAATGAGTTTGTGAAAGGGTGGGCATTTTTGCAATGAAATCAGGCACGGGATATAGAGTTGAACAGAATTGAGATTCTACACTAATTAGGATGTAGAGAATTCAGACATCCTCTAATTTGAGAATAAAGTTTAGCCTCGTAAATAAAAGTATCTATCTCGGTTTTCCCAAACAGAGCACGCAAATCTGGGATGAACCTTGAAGCTTATGATTTAGAAAGTAATTATCAACGGAGGAGGGAAATTAGATTATTATTTTTTTATGTAACAAAAATTTTATCCACATACATAACTAAAATGTTAACTAATTGATTAATTAAAATATTTGAAATCAGCCTTAGACAATTTAGAAAAATATTGTGTGATTAAAGGACACTTTAATTTTGATTTCAATTTATTTAAGATTCTGATTATTATTATATATTTATTTTTGCTTTATTTTTTCATATAGTTAAAAAACCAAGGTGGATTAAGCTTTATGATAGAAGTCTGAATAGTGAAGATTAACAAATATATTTTTTAACTTACATTTCGTTGCTGACCTTTCGCACATAGCACACTGCCTATTTAGACGAACATGTTGTTCATTAATAGTTATTCGGATTGAAAACTATAACTTTATTTATTAGAAAAAACTAAACGAATGCTGCATTTTACTTTTTATAAGAACGAATAACAAGGGCAAAACCACAAAAAAATATATTTTTAAGTTGAATAAAGTGGATAATATTTATCATAATCGCATGTCACTTATGTGAGAAATATGTTTGTTTTATTCCATCTAAAATGACATCGATGGTGTGCATTCTCTTCAAGTGACTGTAACAAATCCTGAACTGTTAAAACAGCTTAATTATTTAATTCTTGTGACCATTCTGAAAACTGATCGAAATCATAGCTAGAATCGCCCTGAATGACCGGACGCCGCAAAAACATAGGAGGGAATTGTGGTTGAGTCCTAAGGGGCATCATCGGCCAATATAGAACCCATTCCATTGGTGGAGGTAGTCACATCACAATATTTCTGTACACACCAGGGTGACGAGAACTAACTACCATTCCGGAAACTTCTTATTCCTGTGTTTGAGATGCCCCCCGAGGGATTAAAACTAATAGAAATAAAGGGAAATTTCTTCAAATAATAATAAAATTTATTGAAACGTTGATTGTTTTACCCAATACAATTTGGTAGAGCTGTGATAATCTCACAACAATTTATTTCATTATTTTCAAAATGTTTTGAGTAAATGTTCATTGCTAAAATTGTTATAAAATAGCCCTTGAGGTACTTTTTTGACATTAAAAATAATGAAAACATCATTTTTAAATATGATGCATACGAAATATGAACACGAAATCATTAAACCGTATGATACAAAGTAAAAGACAAGAGAAGAGAAAGGAAACTATATTATTTAATAAGAATTTTTATGAAAAAAATTATCTTATTTTAAATTTAATAAATGCGATTTAATAAATGCAGTATAAAATTAATTTTTTTCTGACATATGAGATAATTTGCAAATCATGATTTATTTGATAAATTTAAGACACCATGAAAAATTCTATTGATTTGAGATTTCACATGTTCTGACATTTAATGAAAGAACATAATCTGATCACTCGGGCGTGAAACAATTGTTGAGTTACTGACAAATGAGCAAAACAATTGCTGATACATCATGCAAATCACAAAAAAGAAGTATTACTTCCAAAATTTAAGACATGATAGAATATTCTTTTCCCCATTTTGAATTAATTTTATAAACATTATATCTGATGGATCAAGCATAAAACGATTTCTCTGTTACTCGAAAGGAAAGGATCTTTAAGGCATATATACCAACAAGAAATAAAACAGCAAGCAGCTTGATGTATTGAAGAAAATATCATCTCCCATAGAAGAAAATATGCATGTATGTATTTGTAAATGTATATTATATCGTTAATGCTAAATTTGACAACATATAAATGCTCACTTTCATTACTTTTATATCTGAAAATTCTTTATCTTTCTAGAAAATGAAATATTTAAAGATATCAAGTGACGTCATCAATAATCGAATTCAAACGGAATAAAAAAAAAGAACGAAAAAAGAATATTCTTCAATGAAACAATCGAAAAAAGAAGCATCAAAAGACAAGGTTCCAATAAATCAGGAACGCTACCGGAAATAACATAATCTCGTTTACAAACAGACGGAAAGAGTTTTCCATCAATAATAGCTCGCAACGGAAACCCAGCCATATGCGGAAGTATCGTCCATTAACCTGGTTCCAACTCCACCAACCATTGGAAATATTTCACCGAAATATTTCTTTAAAGACCTATCTATCATATTTACTAAAAAATTTCAACACTACAAAGGAGAATAACTCCGATGAAAATATTTCAACGAAAGGGAGGTAAAAAAAAATAAATAATAAAGCATAGAAGAGAGGAGAAAGTCTTATAACGAACGTCATAGGATTCTCCCTCTTCAAACACGATGGGAAATAATAAAGAATAAAAATTTCTTCCTCATAACGTCTGCACTATGTATTTCTTCGAAACGTATCAGTTTAATTCAATTTTCGTTGGGATACAGTAGGAGCTTCTTATTTTTTTCCCCCTTCTTCTTTATATCTTCTTCACATAAGTTCTTTATTCTATTTTTTATTTCTTTTTGGTGAGTTGAGTGTTTTTTTAATGTAGCACGTTGTAGGCTTATCAGTTTCATGCAATAGGATGGTTTAATTGATTTATCTTATTTTAAAAATAGTTTTTAGTTTGGGACTGTGTTTGTTTCCGACGAAATTCGAAACTTATTTTGTTTGGAATATGAGCTGAAAAAAAGCGATTGACTTTACAGACAAGTTTATAAAGTCAAGACTTTCGAAAATGGAAAATATAAGAGAATTGTCCTTTGATTTTTCTTTATCTTTCAGATTACATATCGTCTGAGATGTAAGTAAGAGTTTTTGTTTTGCTCTAGTTGCTTATGAAATATTTTTATTACATTAGATTAAAACTATTTCAGAATATTTACATCGTGCAATTGTTTCTTCTGATATTCTTGCATTGTTTTTCTCTCGAGAATGTTGAGTTCAATTTTAAAACATAGTTTTATATTATTTCTTGAAATTTGATTAAATATATTGAGTCGAACAGGAATAACAGAATTAGTTATAATAGGAATATGGTGGAAAAACGCATATTATTATTAGTAACTTGCGTTAATCGTAAAAAGTAAAAATATTAACGGAAATAAAAATGTATTTTGACGAAGAAAGAATAGATTCCATTTCCTTTTTATTCTACATAAATATATCTGATGTCATATCACAAAGAGACTGACATAACTAGGCCGAAAAGAAATCGTGTTTTGAGAGGAGAAAAATATAACTCTCTATTAACGTTTGGGGATAGTCTTCCGCATTTTTGCACTTTTAGAATGTTGTGAACTTATTATGCATTGACACACAATTCGTTAATGAATTAATTATTTTTTGCTGCACTCATCGAACAATTTAAATCAGTAAAGATTGCATCAAAAGTGCAGCGACATAGGAGAATTGGATACCTGATGACTAATGGCTCCAATTTATAACTTTTGTGAGATGATATGTCACCAAATGTGTAATTCCTTTTTTTAAATTTCTTATATCAGTTAATTCGACGAGTTTTCACAAGTTTGGCTAGCATATGTTTTACCTTGGTAAGAACTTGATGCCTGATTATCTTGTTTTTCTCTAAGAAGCTCCACAAGTAGTATAGGACACATACGCACACGTTTTTTTGAAATGCAGAAAAATTAAAACTTATTTCCCTTTTATACAACCAGATTTACGTGTTACAAAAAAAGGGACGTACCTACTTTACATAATACATCACTCTTTAATACTCGCAACAGAATATATTTTCACACTATTTTCTTCTATTTAACGATAAATTTTATTATAGAATCTCACAATTTGAAGTAAAATTTCTCTCCCTTAATAATTCTGTAAATATCATCTCATTAAGTAATGTTACTAAAACCTCTGACGACAAATCTAATAATAATATCTTTAAATAATGTTCATTTTGAGATATTTTCTCCAAAAGGATAGACACATATTTCATATGGAAACTAATATCAATATATGATGCTAATTGTGAGAAAGCAATTCATTTTGCTATTATAACACCTTGTTGCTTAGCATCTTTTCCTCGGATTTGATCGGCATTAATCATAGCATGATTTAACTTCACAGTTTTTTTTAAATATTGAGATTCGTATGTATTCGGAATATTTTACGTTCTCCAGTCCCATATTTCCAAATTTGTAAATTGATACATTATTCTTTTTTCTACCCTTTTTATAAGGAATATTTCACTTTGAGATCGATTATATAAGATAATTGAAAAATAAATGTAAAATTATTTGGCTAATGGCATTTTTAATTTTCAGATATCAAATGAGCATTGCTTCATAATTTGTTAAACATGAAAATCTCCTGTTAGTCCTCTAAGTAGTTTAAAAATGAGCGTGAAAAATTCTCTAATGCAATATCAGAAATGCTGGTTGAACAGCTCTTGGTGATTTTTTACATTCACATTTTTTTTCTTTCATAGAAATTACGAAGAGAAAGAAAGTACTGTAATTGTCAAAAAACTGTAGCTCGAGATTTTTACCTATCTCCATGTTTCAGACTTCTTTGTGTCTCAAAACCGTATTTCTGGAATTATGTCAATCTGTGCACATGAAAACTCAAAAATGCTTCAAGCTAAACATTTGAAATTTGGCATAGAAACTTTACATAAAATGTGTAAAAGATGTTGTTATCTTAAATAACTATCTTTTTTCTTGATGAAAACAATGCTAATGAATAATTCAAATTTTTAATCTTTTTTTCATTATAAATGAGATCTCACTGATAAGGAAACAATGAATCATTATCAGAAGAGAACACGATTCCGAATTGTCAATTTAAATTGTGCTAAATGATACATATTAATGTTACGATCATCAAAAATTGTCTTATTTTTCTCTTCAATCTTTCCTACTTACTCAACTAATTTTTCGCAATTAATCAAATTATCTTTTCTGACAATCCCTGATTCAGCTAATATAATTAATTGAAACAGATAACTAAAAGAATTCAATTTAGCAAAAAAAAAAAAAAAAAAACTACATAACATTTATATAGATAATATTTATTTTAAAAAATAAAATTAAAAAAACTATCCATTATTAGTAATGAACTTTTGATAATTCTATGCTCTTGACTTGGATAGGAATTTGAAATGGCTTTTCGAAATATCTCTCAAAATGTAAGCAGCAGCAGGTTTTACATAAAATACACAAATACCAGAAGGAATAGTTTCCTAGCTAATATTCCATTTCTTATTTCAATTCAGTCACCTTGGAGGTGTATAAAGCTTCACCTAACGAAACGTAAACCTCATTTTTGCCTCGTAAAAGAAATAGGAAGGCTTTTTGTTCTTGCCAGCCACTAGAAAAGACACCATTTTTATTTGTTACTATTCATAAATGAATAAGAGAATCTCAGGTCTCCCTTTGTTTAAGAACTTATTCCGAGATTTGATGATTCTTAAAGGAAAAAGTATGAGGCCTTTGTTCTTTCTAAATCTCAGGACATGATGGATGCTGGATATAAGTCCATGGCTTCTTTCCTGTCTTTTAGCCTCTCTCTTTTTATTGTGGCATTTGAGAAAAATCTATTAATCATTTTTAGTTTTTATCAAGTATTAATAGTGTGTTGAAAAATAACTGATGATTAATAGGAGCGGGAGATATATTTTTCAGGAATAGTAATGGGATTTTAATCACACATTAACTGAAGATATAACCTTATAATTGTGCTGGAAAAATAATAGTTGATTCATGAACACGATAAAGGGTAAAATATTGCCATGAATTTTTTTTATAGTTAAAAAGCACAAAATTCGTAATTTTTGACAAATAAAGTTACGAAATATTAGTGCCGGCGTCCTGGCATAGGGGTAGCGCGTCTTCCCTGTGATCTGGGTGTCCCGGGTTCGAGTCCCGGTTCGGGCATGGTGGTCCTTCATTTGTTCTATCTGTGAAATGTGTGAATGTGCCCCTCTTTAAAAAGGGGCTGTGCAAGCGAATGTGATGCGTGAGTAGCAAAATCGTACTCTTGGCCCTAGTTGGCGCTACTAAAATAAGAGACGTTCCCTTTCGGCTTAAAATCGTTGATTTCAAATCAGCGGGCTTGCCTATGGCAAGTGCCATTGGAAACAACAACAACAACGAAATATTAATAAAATAGTTTCTTTTTGGTAAATTTAAGTATTGTGAATAGTATGTATAATTTTTCTAAGGAACTAATTTGAAAGTAAGCAGTCCGTTTTAACTTGTCAAATAAGCATCTTAGATCAATATTTTTCAATTATAATTTATGAATTCTTTAAATTTTTATTTTGTTTGAATGATTATAATAGATTATACAGAAGGAACTAATTTGGTAGCAAGAAGTTCCTTTTAATTTGCCATCTAAGCACCTTAGATAAATATTTTTCTGTTATTATTTATGAATTCATTATATATTTATTTTTCTTCAATGATTATTAAAGATTTTATAAAAATAATCTTTGGAGAAAATTTAAACTGTGACGAAAAAAGTTAAATAACCACTTTGCTGAAATACACAATTATTTTAAACACAACTTAATACACAATTATTCTTAAGAGCAATTTCTTTAAAATTATCATTTACACTTTTAATAGATTTCAGTGAAGTTGATTTGAAAAGTAAGCAGGTTACTTCAAATGAGTTCAAATACAATTTAAAGGTGGTCTATTTTCTTAGGCATTAAGCAGTACATTAAAATATAGAAATAAATTTCCTTTGCTTGCTTTCCTTTCCTTCCATGAATGCAATTTTCAAATGAAACATACTCCAAAAGAATTAATGCTTTATTTGTGTTATAAAGAAGAAAAGTAGAAGATAAAGTTATTTTATATCAAGTTGATATGAGTAACAAAATAATTTAGCAAGAAAAATATCTATAAAGCTTATTAACATCTTTATACTAAAAAAAACTGGTGATTTTTAATATCAACTTTCTATTCCCACAAGAATATGACATAACATTATTTAATACCAAATTCAGGATATCAAAAAATTATGCAAAGCAAATATTTAAACATTAGTATTTTCGCATTTCATTTCTATAGAAATTTAATTTTTCATATTATATAGTAATTATTAATATTGTGTAATAATATATTGAATAATTGATTGTTGTTATTGATCAGTGAAGTAGTCAGAGAAGTATGGGGACTACAAAATCAAAACACGGGGTATTTAAAAGAATCAAAACTAGTATAATCATGTCGAAGTTGCACAATGAAAATTAAAAATTATTTCAGGATAATAGTGATAAAGTATAATTTGAAATTCTTTTCCATTAAGAAAATTTTGATACAAAAATAATTCTAATTTTTTTTATCCAAAAGTTTTCTTTATTATCGATTCGGCAATCCTATGACGACCTTAGATTATTTCAAAAACGCCACACTCAGTATGTATTGTTTACTGAAAGAGACGATCTAATTTCTTTGATCCCAGCTGAAATTAATCTTCCTTTGATCCTAGCTATTTTTTCTCCTTTCCTACTTCAAACTTTTTATTAACAATCGAAATTATTACTTTTTCTGTTATTTTAATCTAGTTTCTGCCACTTCTATTTCAAATACAAGAATGAATGGATTTCTTCCTATTGTCAGAAGATACCTGAAAGTAATTCCAAAGAATTTTAATTGAATTAAAAAAATGAATTAAATTTTCGATAATCAAATTAAAGGAAATTATCACTCATTATTATTATCTCCATTTTATTCTTCTCTCATTTAACTTTTCATGGCAGATCATGATTTAAATAAATTTTTCGTAGTAAGAAATATAGATGTATGAGAAAAAAGAATGAAGAAGCTAATATAGTTGTATTCATGAGTTTATAAAGTTATGGATTTAATTTAAAATTGTTAATTATTATTGTGTCGGAAATTGAACATATATAGATTAAGGGGTTAATATGCCTTTTTAGGGGTATATTAACCCCTTAAAAGGCATAACCCCTTAAAATATTAACCCCTTAAAAGGCATAACCCCTTAAAATATTAACCCCTTAAAAGGCCTTTAACCCCTTAAAATGCATTTTTTTCTACGCATGATATATTAAAATATGACCTTCGTTTCCACAAGAAATGATGATGTACGTAATAAAAAAAATGGCTAAAAATGGCACTACTTTAATGTCTGTTTCGACTATGTTAACTATGTTGCTTGAAAATATTTTGTTGAGGGAATCATCAATACGAGAAGTGAGAATGCTAAATTACAGTACCACGAAAATTAGCACGTAAATGAAAAGATTACTCAGACACTTGAATTTTTAATGACGTAATTATGTCATGACCATCGTTTCCTTAAAAAAATATTCACTCCCACACTTTGCCTGAAACTATTTTGTCAAGGAAATGATGGACAAGAGGAGTCACAATATGAAATTACTGTACCACATGAGACAGCACTCAATTTGAAAAGGATTACTCAGTTACCTGTTTTTAATCGCACTGTGATTATATGACCCGCCTTCCCACAAGAAATGGTCATGGGACAATAACAAAATATGTAAAGCTAAAAATGGCATGAATTTAATATGTCTTTCAACTACTATGTTTGTTATGTTTGAAACTATTTTGTTGAGATATCAGAAATGTGAAGAGTCACTATATGAAATTACAATTTCACAAATGATATCACGCAATTTGAAAGGGATTAATCAAACACTTGATTTTCTATTGGCGTTATGATGTTATTACCCCCGTTTCCATAAAATAATTCTCATGCACGCAATGAAATATACGTGAGGCTAAAAATGGCTCGACTTTAATATCTGTCACAATATTATGTTTATATCTACTTTTTTGAGGGGATTATGAACACCTTGACGAACCAGAGCTACCGACTAAATGAATTTCATTGCTTAGAATGAAATAAAAGCAGATAATAAAAGGAATTTCACTGCGTGAAGGTGATTTAATAATATTAATATTCATCATATTTAGTTTTAAACTGAGATTCTTAAAATAATGATTTTTATTAGAAATGCATTTATACTATCTCTGTGCTTTTGAGTTGAATGGGATATTGAAAGAAAGTACTTTTCAATATGAATGCTACAACTACCCTCACCAGAAGCAGACAAATACCAAAAGGAATAATTTTCTGGATAATATTCCATTTCTTAATTCCTCCTCATTCTTCTAAAGATACATAAAGCTACACAATACGAGTTCTGAACCTTAGTTTTTCCTCGTTATAAGAAAGAGGAAGGAAGGAATTTTTCCCTTTCCAGGCAATAGAGAAGACACTACTTTCATCTGGTACCATC
>JAPMOR010083952.1:0-19239 GCA_026543865.1 Argiope aurantia | reverse complement strand
AACAACTTTGATTTCTTCTAAAAATCAAAGAAATGCGTTCTGCATTGTATACAAAACGATAAGTTCTGAAAAATGTTCGAAATCCCCCGCCTCATAAACCAGAATTATTATTAGTGAAGGTGATATATTTTTATTAGTTTAAAAGATGAATATAATAATAATTGTTCCATAATAAGGATGTTCTTCACGACTGGTAGACATTATTCCTTATTTTCCAAAAGGCCTTGAACATAAGAAAAAATATATAAAGAAAATTCCAAACCGAAACACATTCAAGGAAAACCCCTTTGTGAGAATACCTGCACCTTTTCTTGACAACTCCCAATAAGTAGAGACAAGTTGGCGTCTCATTTATTTCATGCCTTTTTCTATCTCGATCTAGAGACACGAAAGACGAAATAAAAAAGAAAGGAAAGAATTTTATCCAAGTGTCGTCGCATTCTTTTGGTTGGAATTTAACACCCGGAACTGCAGACGAGGAAAAAGATTTGTCTTCTTCAAAAGACGGTTGTTAACTTCCCCTTTTCGAACTTTCCTGACTTATTTTCCGGGAAGTCCCCCTTTACCTATGATTAGTGATGGTTAGTAAATGGAAAGGGGGTTCCCTTCTGAGTTATTGGGGAAGTTTTTAAATGGAAACCTTCGTTTTAAAAAATTAATTTCCCGAATTTAAACACAAGATCTGATTTATTTCTATCATTATGCAAAACGGTTTCAAAGCTTTTGTTTAAAGATTTCATAAAATGTCCAATAACACAGTACAATAAATTTTTACCCCTCTTCCTTTTACCTATTTTCCTTTATAAAATTATAGACCTTGGGTAAAACCTCGAATGCCTTGTACGGCTGTACAAAATAACAGTTAAAAAATACAGATATTTGGAGATAATTTACCATTTTTACTAAATCTGGCGTGAAAATATGTAAATTGAAAACCCATTTTTGTTAACCAAATGAAACTAAAATCTGACACAAAACTACAGTAATAGTCACAAGGTAACATGTCAAATATCATTGATTAAATCATTGCGTTTTGAATTGTCTCGTTTACATGCATGCAAAGAGCAAACCAACAGCCGATCAACAGTTTGCATATTCGGTCAAAACTTTAAAAAAAACTATATTTTATTGTTAAGCTTGTGTACCAAATTTATGTACATATCTCTTCATGTTTTTATCGAATTTCCTTGTACTTGAACAAATGGACAGATTTTCTGTGGATGGTTTTTCTTTGAAAAGTTTTATAGAAACCTGAAAATTATACCAATACGAATATCAATATTCATATACTAAATTTCCTTCGTTTATATCAACGTGTTTTTATTTTATTTTGTTCATAGACAGACTGGCATAATGCCAAAAACTTGTTTCAGGTTTGGACTCTTTTAGATTCATCAGAATCTCGAGTTCATATTTTTTGACGATAATAATACTTCCATTATGCTTCGTATACGAGAAAGTAGAAACAAGAAAAAATATTCTTTAATAAACTCGTGGATTTAATGAGCTAATATTTCATTCTTCTCTTCTCTTTTCTTCTCAAAATCATAAGTCATATCACTGACTCTCCGATCCGCTCGAAGGCACACGGATAAATAATACTGAATGACCGGACCGCCGCCACAGCAGCATTTTGGTTGAGAACTAAGGGCTATCACCAGCCACGGTACAACCCTTCCCGAAGGAAGTATGTCCCATCATCGATGGGAGGAGCCAGATCCCCCACCTTTTTGTGTACCCACCAAAGTGGCGAGATCGTACCACCATACCGGAAACATCTCATCCTCATTTCGAGGTCCCTCCCCCCTGCGGTTACGTCAAATTCATAAATAATACGAGGAAAGTCCAATAATAAAGGTATAAATTCCTATAACACAAAATACGCATATGCAAAATGAGTGAAAATTGCATCACTCGATACCTGTGAGAACGCAGTAAGTTAAATTAAAGTGTCTTTTTTTATTTTGTTTTTTGACGCAATTAAAATTCTTAGAAACGAATAATCATGAAGTATTTAATCACAGAATATGCGAAGTTTGAAGTACGTACAATTGTCAAATTTTGCAAAGTGAGGGACTACTTAATACGAAATTAATCATAGAATGATAATGGGTTCAATTCTTTAAGCAGAAAATAAGTTTACATTTGATGCCAAAAATTTAAAAATGGGCGAAAGCATCTGAAAAATGGTCCAGAAATGAAACTAGCAAGAATGTTCCTCCTCAAACTTTCTCGCATACACTCTAAAATATTTCAAAACAAAGAAAGCTATTTATGGCACTGGCATATAACAGTTATAAAGAATTAACTTTTGACGTGAGTATAGCATTTCTACTTATTCCATCGTATTGTAATGTCCTGATCTAGACTGATCAAATAACGAAGAAGAATTTCCAGACAATTCTTTATTTTACAGCCCTATATATACAAAGAACAACTTGTTCTAATCTTGGTTAAATAAATAGTTATTTACACCTGTAGTAGGAGACACAGCAGTCGAAGTCGAAAGTTTATCTTGAAACTCAGTTCTTTATCTCGTCCACACAACCATTCCAAGGGTAGTTTCTCAGACTCCAAACTCGTGGGCGTAGTCCAACAGTTCCTGCAATACGTTTCTTCTCTCCTCACCAAAAAAATAAAAAAAAATCTCCCCGCTTTATTTCGGCGACAATCTCCGCCTCTTAATTTACATTGGTCATTTGAGCTCTCCTTCGGCCAATCGGGGTTCAGCCATATGCTCTCTCAGCGGCGCCAGTGCGTCGTGGGAAGGTCCTTTCACAAAGAGAAACATCTAGCATCCAGATGTTTTGACACCCCTTTCTCTTTGAAGATACTATCAATACCTCTGGGCGAGGAATTCCATATGTGGTCTTTCATTGTAGTCGCTAATGAACAGATGCGAGACAACCCAGGAGAAAAGATCCACCATTTGGCTAACTCGAGGAATTTAGTAAGTAACAGCGACGACACAATGAATCAGTACAACACAATGTCTTATCAGAACTGGGAGACGGGGAATGTTACAGTGTCCTCCTTGGAGAGAGTTTTTTGGCGGTTCATCTCTGCAATCCATTAATAGTATTCCAAAATAGAGTTTTTGTTTCAGACGCGTTTATTCAAACACACAGTCATAATTGTAGTCCAAAATCACTCACGAAATTTAATATATTTTAGGTGTTCCATTTTTAATTTAGCGCCTTCCGTGAAAGTATATATCGACAGACAATCAATCTATTGTTGGATGCTTCACAAAATTTATCAGGTGTCTGCAATATAAAAGTTAAATGTGTCACGAATCTTATTTATCTAGCTCTCCTGGTTTTGTATTTATCATGTTAATTCAGATTCGAACAGCCGGACAGATGAACTCCCTCTGAACAGATTTGATTCAAAATTTGATAAAAATCTGCAAATGTTATGTAAGTACTATATATCACCTTTCAACTGTATAGTTCAAAGCATTATTGAATCATCTTTGTTTCAGACAAACAGACATACGGACAATTTCCAAAAACGTGTTTTTCGAACTCCGGAAGTTGTAAAACGTGGATATTCTTCAAATTCTAGTGTTCGAATTCTTTGATGATTACTATACTTCCTCATTACTTCATATACGAGGAAGTAATAAGAATGCATATTCGGAAATATTTGTGATGTTAGCAACCTTACTCAACAAATAGAACGTTTTTAAGGGATTGGGCAGATAATATTTGGTGTGTGGGGGCGTATACTAAAAAGTTTAAAAAAGATATATCAAACCCATTTCCTTAAGAAATGTTTTTAAGTGCGTAGTTGAAATTCCAAGGCAGATAATCATCAAAAATTTAAATACCTTACTCACATTTCATTTAACAGCTCATTCATCCTTTTCATTCTTTGAGACTAATCCCATTTTTTGACGGAATTCTTTAAAAACTTCTTTAATCAAGTTTTACTTCAAGCCGAGAAGTGAAATCGGAAACAACAATATTGCAGAATGCCTTTATTAAAACACAGCACTCTTTAACAAAATCCATGAATAATCCCTTCATTAATTTACCTTAATAGCTATCAACATTTATTTAGAATGAAATGCAGTCAGCCAATCAGATCTAAAACGTGGGATAAATAAACGTGGGAAGTTACGGCGGTTTAAAACATGGAGATTCGTCAAAATCTTGAGTTCGAATTGTTTGTCGATTACAATATATTATATATACTTCATATACAAGAAAGTAGAAAGGCAAACCAAGAATTTCATATTCCGAAGGCAACAACTGAAATGTCGAAAACATCGATTTGCATTTATTTGTACTTTTAATGATACATTTAAATTAATTTAACTTAGCAGGTAAAGAATATATTATGCTGTTTGTGAGGGAGTAATTTTGAGCGAACAGCTTGACAGACGGACTTCTACTGAATACATTTCACTCAAAATTTGATAGAAAATTGTAAATTGGGTGCAATGATCGTATACCAAATTTCAGCTGTCTAGCGCAAAGTGTTTTTGTGTTATTTCTGTCACAGATAGACAGACGATATTTTCCAAATATACATTTCATGAACTCAGGAAGGTCTAAAACGTGGAAATTCGTCAGTATCTCGAGTTCGAATTTTTCGACGATAACTATATTTCCTCTTTACTACTTATACAAGAAAGTAAAAACTGTATATCCGAATGTATAATATTGAATTTACTTAAACATTCAATAAAACAACTAACTAAACTAATGAAACTAATTAGGATTTATTTCAATATAGTTAGTGAATATATTATAAATCCAGTGAAATGAAAATTTAAAACAAGCGAATAAATTTAAAGTCAAATGGAGCCCTCTTATCATCATTAAAAATTATTTTTAGAGACCTTAAATACTAGAAGAAACATTATTTTCAGTTCTAAATAAAAAAATTTAAAATGCTTAAAAGGGCGTTTCCTTTAAGTAAACATCAAATAAAACGAACACTAAAATAAATCAAATTACTTACAGAAGTCTGTTAAACGTTAAACGTTTTTTGATTGCAGCTAGTAAAAGAAAAAAAAAGGAATTTCAAGAATGAAAATTGATTAACACAGCTTAAAAATTATATATAAACTTCAAAACGAGCATTACTTAGATGTACTTTTCTCTGTCATAGCCGCTCAGCCATCCGCGATCAAATAAATTCACAACAGCTCGCTCACACATACAGACGCTCAAATAAAAGACAGAAAATTGCAGACTGTTTTGAAATATGATGATTTTTATCGTCCTAAGTTTTGACAATTCCGCATCACCTGCCCTGCAAAGCTCGAATTTTTTCACCATAAATAAACGATTCTCTCCTTTATTTCCTCCTTTTTTTTTATCTTCTTGCAGCTGTCTCGATAAAAAAGACCAAATGAAATTGTAAGCCCAGGAGGTGACTGGTAATCAAAATTGGACTCGAGAGCGGTGAATGGTTTTCGTAAATTGAAAACTTGCGTAAATGCACCACGAAAATTAAATTGCATATGTTTCTCCCGCCAAATGATCAAGCAGACTGCGGATTAGTTGATGCGTCGTCTTTTTTTTTTTTTTTTTTTTTTTTTTTTGCATATTTTGGGGCTTTAAGTGCGTTTTTCTTTGCTCTAGAAGCTTTCTTGTTTGTATCTAAATAAACAGAACTATTTATTGACTTTTTTTGGCGAAGAAAAATTATTCAAACCATGTTTTTCTAAGGAATGACGTTCTTTGTGAATGTTAAATAAGTCTGGTAAGCATTTTAAAATGTATTTTCTTTATTATTTGTTCGCATTTCTGAAATATTTTGTCAAATTCGTTAAGTAATGGTTGGTAATGTGCGTTCAAGATATAAAACCCGTTTTTATAATGTCAGTCTTTTCTAAAGTATAATCTTGTTTCACTAAGATGCTACATTTTTGAAAACTTCGAGTAAAACATAATTATTAATTTGAAAGTGAATTTTCAAAAAATAACCCAGGCATTTATACTGAAAAGTTTATCTAGATTTATGAAAAACATTTCTTTCTAAATTCATATGCCCTAACTTCGACAAAAGGGGATATATTTTCTTTGAGATAGCAACTAAAGAATATATTAAGCCTGAACTAACGAATTATAAATATACTTCGAACGAAATAAAAAAATAAGTATCAAAATTCAAAAAAAAATATTTCATTCTAAATTCATATGCAGTAACTTCTACAAAAGTGCATATATATTCTTTGAGATAGCAATTAAAAATGTATTAAACCTAAACTAACGAATTATAAATACACTTTGAACAAAAAAAAACTATCAAAATTCTAAAACAAAACAAAACAAAAACATTTCTTTCTAAATTCATATGCAATTACTTCGACAAAAGTGCATATATATTCTTTGAGATAGCAATTAAAAATGTATTAAACTAAAGAATTATAAATATACATTGAACAAGAAAAAATAACTATCAAAATTTTAAAAAAGAATATTTGTTTGTGAATTAATATGCAATATTTCCGACTAAAGTAGATATATATTCTTTGGAATAGCAATTAAAAATATATTAAACATGAATTAAAGAATTATAAATATGCTTCGAACGAAATAAAGAAAATAATTATCAAAAGTAAAAAAAAAAAAAAAAAAAAAAAAAATTTCTAAATTCATATGAAATAACTTCTATAAAAGTGCATATATATATTTTGGGATAGCAATTAAAAATATATTAAACCTAAACTACTGAATTATAAATACCCTTTGAACAACAAAAGATAATAATCATCAAAATTCTAAAAAAAACATTTCTTTCTAAATTCATATGCAATAACTCCGACAAAAGCAGATATATTCTTTGGGATAAATATATTAAACCTGAAATAAAGAATTATAAATATACTTTGAACGAAATAAAAAATAACTATCAAAATTCGGAAAAAAACATTTATTTCTAATTCTATATGTAATAACTTCTACAAAAGTGCATATATATTCTTTGGGATAGCAATTGAAAATGTATTAAACTTGAACTAAAGAATTATAAATATATTTTGAACAAAATTAAAAAAATAACTATAAAAATTCTATGCCAGAATACTTACCAATTTTTGGAGAGGGGGCAGTACCTTATTTTAGCATTTATAGCATCATGAAAAAAATTTAAAGCCCAAAAATTTCAAAATAAACCTTTAAGTTCATACTAATGGTGTAGTAGTTACAATACTACTACACTATTTTCAGTATAAAACCTAGCAAATCAAAGCTAAAACATCGGAATAAAAGTCTTACATTATTTCTATAGAAACCTTCACAAGCTTGCATTTTACCTGAATAGTTGTTGTTTAAATTATTAGAAATAGTGACGAATGGTTTTGTACTTTTACATTTAAAAAAAAATCTTACAATTGACTAATTATAAATATTTGCGTGCTCGCACGTGTTTGTGACATGTATTAAATATAAAATAATATAATATCAAAACTGCACAATACATGGCGCTATAAAAAATGGTATTTATTTGTTTATATTGAAAATGGGAACAACGCATATTTATTAGCACCTCTCTGGATAAAAAGATGGCGGATCCTTTTCCCCTTTACATATATATATACAGGGTGTTTATTTAGTCCCGGACCCATTTTGATGTTTAATAACTCATAAAATAATAAAGATAGATTAAAATTAATAACATAAATGGTTAAATAGACTCGAAAAGTTTCATGACCCTTGTCAATGAACTTCCACGTGTGCCCCCTTCGTCGCACGGAGAATATCAAGTCGATAGTCAATTTCACGCCAGGTAGCGGCAAGCATGTCGGCATCCACAGAGCCTATTGTAGTTGTAATTCTGGCTTTTAGGTCATATATGTTCGACACTCTCCTCCTGAAAACGTTGTCTTTTACAAACCCCCAAAGGAAAAAGTCTAACGGCGTTATGTCAAGTGATCTGGGTGGCCAAGGAATTGGACCTTCTTGCCCAATCCATCTTCTTGGAAAATGGTCATTCAAAGAAGTACGAACGTTGGTACCCCAATGAGGTGGCGCACCAACTTGTTGCAAAAAGACATGTGGCTGAAGCTCTTCTAGTTGTGGAAATACGAAATTTCCCAACATGTCTAAGTATACGACTGATGAGACCATCTTTTCTGTGAAAAAGAAAGGCCCAATGACTCGGTCGTGCATTAGTCCGCAACACACATTAATCTCTGAGGAATCCATTTGTGCCTCACGGTATTCATGGGGGTTTTCAGATCCCCATATGCGCACATTATGGAGAATAACAATGCCAGAAGCATGAAAGGATGACTCATCGGAGAACATTATGCGCTTCAGAAAATCAGCAGCATCTTCTATCCTCCTTAGCATATCTGTTGCAAAGGCCATCCTCCAAGGCCTATCGTTCGGTTCCAAAACTTGAACAATTTGAACTTTGTATGCATGTAGTCTTAATTTTTTCTTAATAACCTTGTACACCGTCGAAATTGGCATATCCAATTTTGTTGCTGCTGATCTCACAGATATTCTAGGATTGTGTAAAAATGTCTCTCTGACACGCTCAACATCAAAATCATTTGTGCAAGGACGTCCGGAACGTTTCTTATCTGCGATACTTCCAATTTCTAGAAAATTCTTTTTCCACCGCAAGATGTTGTTTTTGGATGGAGAATCTTTTTGGTAAATTCTTCTGAAATTTCTCTGAGCTTGCACTATCGATTTCGTTTCTATGAACCACCATAAAATCTGTGGTTTCTCTTGTGATGTATGCATTCTCCTTAATATCCGCTTGAATAAAACATCACATACAAAAGTACTACATAGAAGAAACACATCAAAAGTAAAAATAACATTGCAATAGTTGCCAAAAACAAAAGAGAGAAAAATGCAATTAATAAGCAGACGATATTTAGAAAAGTACAGATATTTAGACTGGAAAATGAAATTATCTGAAATTAACCACACGCGCACACAATATTTATAAAAGTAAAAATATTCAAACCTGAAAAGGAAAATATATGAGTTATTCCATCAATAAATGCCATAAGTTTGTTTATATCTTCATTATTTTATGAGTTATTAAACATCAAAATGGGTCCGGTACTAAATAAACACCCTGTATATCATCTCTACTTAGCAAAAAAATGCCCTATTCTAAAATTGTTCTACCAGATTCAGCAGAATTCTGTTGCAACTGTAAAGGAATTCCATCGTATGAAGCGGATACTAATAATCGAAAGTCTCCCGAAACTTTACGCAAGATGATAAAGAAATTTGAAACAATTGGGCAGCATTGCGTGCTTCCAGATCGAAGATGATAGCAAATTCCATTTTCTAGCGCGAAAATATGGTTGACGCCAGTCGTCAGTCTCCTCATGATAACGTGAGTGTGATGGTTGATTCCATTGCATGTTAAAAGCTGCATTCCATTTTACGAAAAATCTTACGACAAATTTTACATTTGTATGCCCACAAAATCGTTTCCGAGTACAACAGAACTGGGAGTAAGTATTTCGTAAACCTTTTCCACTTCATTTCCTTGCTGGAATAATGACTGGCATTACTTTTTCATCAAATATTATGTATAATGACGAAGCATATTTTGGCATGAATGGGTAAGGCATCACCCATAGCTGTTGGATTTGTCCAGCGGAAAACTCCTACGCTATTGAAGAATAAACCTTGCATCCTGAAAAAATGACAGTATGGTGTAGTTTTACAGTTACCTTTATCATTGGACCGTAATTTTTTTAATACAAACCTGCTTCCGTCACATTGCAACGGTACCGGGATAGGGATTTGTAATCATAAGCTAAAACAATGTGGAGGTTTTTTGAACATCATTTTTATGCAGAATGGCTCGCCTCCTCACTTTATTGTCACATAATTGCTAAGACAGCCTTTCCCAGATACATGGGTGATCGTCATTTTTCAATATCTTCTCTTCTTCATTAACCAGATATAGCACCCTGGGACTTTTGGTTGAGGGATATCTTAAAGACGATATCTACCATTAAAGGCACAGCATCTTTACAAGATCTGATGGATAGAATTTGGCGCCATGATATTCTGGCAGACTCCATACGATTAGCCGTGGAAAACACGATTAAAGATTATCATTGAACATGAAAATAGAAAACACTGAGCAACTTTAATGTTATTCTTTAATATTATTTAGCCTTCATAAATCATATTAAATGTCTTCATGTGTATTACAGCGCAATCTATCGGCCTATTTATAGATTATAATTGCCAACCTATTCACCAATTAAATATTAAGCGAATTATCTAAATTATCTCTAATTTAAATTTATCTCATTTGAATATAGAGAAATGCATTTTAGAGCCATTTGAAATAGAGACTTACTTGCTAACCCTATGCTTTAGAGAGTGGTAATGTGTACCATGGAGCAATTTCTTTGTAATTTTAATTAATTAAAAATTAGTGGATTATTTTAACACATTTCTGCGATAACTTCAGAAAATATAAGAGTGTAGAAATAAAATTTACATTATCTTAAAATTTAAACAAAATTTGCTTTTTTATTATACAATTTTTTTTATCATATATTATTTTCTAACAAAATTTCTAAAAAAAAAGCTATGTTTATTTTACAATAATACATTTAATCGCTATATAATGTAACAGTATATCTCAAAATAGTAATACATTTTATTAAAACTCAAATAATTTTCATTTTTGATATTAATTTATCTAGCAATTTTTATCACGGATTTTTTCCCCTTGTTGATTATGAGTCGGCGTATTCTTTCATTTTTAATAAATCTCAATCCAAGGCAAATTTTTTAGGGAATTTTATTGCACATAATTACTTTAGAATCAAGAAATGTTAAAATATTTTTTAAATTGCAACCAATTCTTTGACATTTTTGCTATGTGACAAAATTTAATGTATAAAGATATAGACAGAAAATCAGAGAAATGCATAGTACAATAAGCAGAATGATGTAAGACATTTAAAATGGTGTGAGTGACTATCAAAACTTGGAATTTAAAAATATTTTACAGAAAAATATTAAGACAGAATTTCACTGAATATTTAATTACATTTTATAGGACAATTAATCGCAGCCAATTGAATGTCCATGAAACTGAAAGAATCAACTGAATGAAAGGTGATAAGTCTACATATAAAATAGAATTCATACACAATGAAAAATAAATATTTCATAACAATGGCATGAAAATACGTTGAAAGGCAAGTATGCCAAACAAAAATATCGCTCCGATCTTTGAGCCTAATATAAAACAACAACATGCCAGCAGTAAAAACTGGAATTACATCTGCCGCTTGTTTTGCTGAAGAGAGAGTTAAATACAAGCAATTGAACCGATGGCGCCAAATAGTAGTGAGTAAATTGGCGAAATGTTTTATCGGTCGCCAATTTCCGTATTCAACAAATCATTTTATTGGTATTTCTGTGTGATATATTTTTGTGACTGTGGAGACAATGAATTTTTATGACATTTCTCCATATATTGAAGAGCAGGTCACTGTTTGTTTTATAATACAGGAAAAATGTTTAGAATCAGCTATTAATTTGGAAATGTGCTTATAAAATTCAACTATGAAGGGAAATCCTTAATATAAATAGATTTTACTCCATTTATAACTTAATAATATTGATAATTTATAGATTAGTTCCATAATAATAGTTTGCAAAAGAAGATATATTTAGCTTAAATTTTATAATCAAAATCATTTATTAACAAAAAACAAGATTAAATTAGAGAAAAGAATATTATTCGTAATTTTCTTTTTGAAAAGTCGGATAGTTTCTGAAATTTTTAATGATTTTGTTACTACATTTTAACTTCGAACTAAGATCCACTGACTGCGAAGTTTTGTCTTATTATTCTTTTCTGTAAAAAATTATTTGATGGTTCTTTAAATTTATTTAAAATATTTTTTTTTCTTTTTTCCAAATTCAAAATTATATAGATTTGGTAACTTCAATGGTGCGATATGCTTATCTTATAATGCATCTTCTTCTTATAAGAAAGTGTATAATTTTTTTTTCAAATTTTTTTCAGTAAACTTTGCATTTACCTCAATAGTTTTTTTTTCAAAGAATCTGAATAAGAATAAAATTTTATCATGCTAATTATTTTCAGAAGAACGTTTCTAAATTCTTGATATGGTCATTCTGCTTCGCTTAATTCACTTAGCAGTTAATGCAACTGATCTTTTCCCCACATTTACGTTTCTCTTTTGGTGCTGCGAGACTTCGACAATCGCACTCAATAGTTGCTTGAATTTTTTTTTCTTTTATCTTACTCTTACAATGTGTTGATAATCAAATGAAATTAAACATTTAATTTCGATAAACTGATGAAATTATAGCCAAGAGGAGTATCCGCTGAACTTTCTCGCATGCTCTCTAATAAAAGTGAATTTATATTTCAGACATGTTTGAAACCAAAATTTGACACAGAAATATAATTGCATTAAAAAATCGCATACCAAATTTCATATGTTTAAGTCATCGCGTTTCTTCAATTATGCATTTACATCCTTTTGAAAGTACAGATGCTCAAACCCCTGATGGATTTGAAGAAAAATTTGACAGTTATCTACACTATAGATGATAAATCTGTGTACCGAATCTTATCTATCTCGCTCTCTTTGTTTTGTAGTTATCGTGTTAATTTATATTCGAACAGCCGGACAGACAAATTTTCTCTGAACAGATTTTGCCAAAAATTTAATAGATATTTGCAGTCATGACCATATACCAAATTTCATCAACAGACAGACAGAAAGACAGACAAATGAATATTTTCCAAAAATGTGCTTTCCGAACTCGGGGACTTTCGCCGCAATTTCGAAAGCAGATTTTTGACGATTGCAATACATTCCCTTTGCTTCGCATACGAGAAAGTAAAAACCAATATTGTAATTCGTAATAATTAGGTTAAGTTTAAAAATTGAATGATACTTCAAAAAAAATGATAGATCTTTTGTAGAACATTGATTTTGATTGAAAGATTAGAAATTTTGCACTCCAATATAATTCACAGGTACAATCGTGTGCTTTCATATCAACTTGATATTATAATTATGAAATAGAGGGACTATAAAATATTTTATGAGTTTTATAGAAGGATTTAAAATTTTTAATATATCATTTCGCGTTTTTAAACAAATGCAACTTTTTATTACAACTTTTGAAAATACAAGGTGATCAGGAAATAATAGGAGGTGTTCGGAGTCCTGCAGCGTGTTATGTACTGGACGAAATATAACAAAAGTTGGCCACCATACTCACTGAAGTATGAGGTTTCAATTTGTCAAAAAAATTAGCACACAAAAACGCCGATAGGGAGAATTCTTGCCTGCAATTGAAAACTTCATTATGTAATTTGCATATGCTGTTACTTTGTGACACGATATCCAGAATAAAAGGAAGATTGCGGGAATTCAAGCCATTCTGCAAGAATTCGCCCGTAGATGGCGTTGTCATTACTTGAACGTGCCTTATTAGTCAAGCTGTTTTATCAGCGGAATGAAAATGCCATTACTGTTCTTCGTGAATATCAATGGTTAAAACAGTTACGTAGAGAACCGATGATCATAACTAATTTACGAAGAATGATTGAAAGATTTGAAACAGCAAGAATTCGTGGTGTGCAACCAGGCCGAGGACGATTTCTGGTTGTGGGGCTGCTTGAAAGACGTTGTGTATCAATGACATGTTCCTGACATTCCTACTTTAAAAGCTCAAATAACGTTACATGTCAGACGAATAAATGCCGATATGCTGCGAGCCACCGTCGAAAACCTCATGCAATTATTGGAACATCAGGCTGATGGTCACCTTGAGGCAAATTTGTAAGTTGCTATAATAAACGTTTTTCATTGGTATTTGGCGTGTTGTTATTTACTCTTTTCCATTGGCAGTTGTGTATTCTTTTTTCACACATTTTTGGCTTGCAGCGCCAAGATTTCCCCTATCTGCGTTTTTTGGTACTTTTTTTTTAGATAAATCGAAACCGTATACTTTAATGTGGCCAAATTTTGTTATATTTCGTCCGGTACATAACACATTACAATGCTTCGAACACCTGCTGTTATTTCTTCATCACCCTGTATTTTTAAAATACATAAATATTTTAGGGGCTTAAATTTCTGATGTATTTTTTAGTAATTAATAACTAATTATATTTAGATTGGGATGTTTTTAAGATTGAATACATTTAATGTTTTAATTTATAATGAGTTTTTAATATTTTTGAAGAAAAAAATATATTTAGCTTTCAAATTTTTAATATGTAATGAAATTTTTAGTATGTGTTGGCACTCTAGACTTCACTACTCCTTAATTTTTAGAATATATTTTAATGTTTTTAGATTCGGCCGTATATACTTATTAAATATAATATATATTATAATGTTCTAATTATTCCCTATTGCGGCTTTTATTTTTTCTGTGTGTGTTGTCCATTTGATAACGCACTGTGTGATTAAATTTTTTTGCTACGCACATTTTTAATATATAAATTAATACATAATAAGTTACAATAAATTATATACATCAGAAACCGAAAAATATTTTTAAAAAAATGGGACTAAGAAATAAAACAATGATATTATTAAATACACTCGTTAAAGAAATATTTCAAATAAGCCAATTTCTTTTCTTTTTTTTATTGAGATTCAAATTATGAAATTTGTAGATTTCAAGTGTTATTACTTCTTATACTTTCTAGTGAAAAAACGTAAGGCCACAGAAATTTTGTTCATGACAAAATTATCAATACGACTGTTTATGTCCAAGAAAAAAAATATCATTTATTTATTGTCACGCTGTAATTTTTTTTTATATATTTTTAATCCAAAGAGTTTCTTTTCACTAATTGGCAACATTTCAGTTCATGAGCGTATCAAAAATAAATCGTTTGGTATTCTGTATTATTCATTAAAATTATATTTACTTCATTTTCGTTTTTTATTTCATACTTAGACTTAAATAAATTGTTATTATTATTATTTATAATATTATTGTTTCCGCGTATCAAGAGGGTTTCTTTATATTCGCTGACAATGACTAAAATAATAAACCAAAGAATCCAATTTACTCATTTGATCTGTAAAGAATCAATTTTTAAATATATAGATATATAACAAAAATAAAATATCGTACATTTTGCCTTAAATAAATATAAGTCATAGTTAGTTCGCTTAGTCGTATGATATCCGATAGATGCTGGCGCCAATTAATATTATTGGATTAGATGCATAGTTTGGAAAATCTTTTGTTTACTTTGCGTCTGTCTTGCTTTATATTGATGGGGAAAACATATTTCTTGTCTTACGGTTTGACAGCTGTCTCTAAAGATAAAAGAAGAGATGTGTTTTTTTTATTATTATTAAAAACTTTAGAGAACTTTCGAATGTACTTAAGAAATCAAATATTTGAATTTTAATTTCCATGAATTATTTATAGAATGGATTTAATGAAACTAAGTATAATTACAATTTATGAAATCACTAAAATTCTTAATTGTAAACACTTTTACAAAATTCATAATACATAAATTATTTAAGCTTTTAATTTTTAATTTATTACATAAAGCATGAAATAAAGATTAATAATTTTTATGAGAAGCATGTTTAATATAATTTTTTAAAGAAAAATCTTGACTTAAAATATTATGAGAATTAAATCATATAGTTATTTCATAATTGTTAAACATTTAAAAATAAAATAAAATTATAATTCTTATAGACGATAAGAAAATTATTTCCAAATTTATGGCTTTTCTTTTCCAAAATCTATTTAAAGGAAAAAATCTTAAAAATTCTTTGTTTCAGGCTGAATATTAAAATAACCTTATCGAATCATAGAGGAAAGACATAAGTAGTTTAATATTATGGAATTTGGAAAAGGATTATAAAAAATCTATTATTTACTCTATTAAAGAAGACTTCCATCGCAGATATAGTTGTTTTTTGTAAAATGATCTCTTGCTTTCAAAGTCGATTTACATACAAAAGATCCAAATCTAAAAAAAAATAAAACACCAGATACAATTTACTGAATTTCCTTCAAGAATCGTTTTTTTTCTCTCCTCAGCAAACAAGAGTAACTGCAACTGTAGCCCTCGCGCCTTAGACAAATACAAAGTCCGTCGTTAGTCCTGTTGATCACGACATCCGACAAATGCTGGTGTCAATTAGTGTTATCGGATTAGATCCGTTTTCCGAAAGAACTTTTCGTTTACCTTTCCTTCTGTCTTGGTAATCACTGAAGGAAAAGACATATTTCGCGTTTTCTGCCTCGAGAACTTTCGCGTAAAGAAAGAGAGGTGTTTTTCATTGAAAACTTTTATAAAGTTCTGAGTTTACTTAAGGTATAAGATTTATTTTTCAGTCTGTTTAGAAACTGAATTATATGGAAAGAAATCAGGTAACAAGGATTATTGAATGAATTTATCGAAATTTTTAAATCCTTTTATGGGGAGAATTTACTCATTTAAAGTTTTTGGTGAATTTTAAAAACATATTTTATATCTGATGTGGAAATGTATTAAATTTTTAAACTCTTTTATTAAATTTGATTTGTTTCATATTAGAAAAGATTCTATAGCCAGAGATATGCTTATTTGTGCAATTGCACATTCTCGATAACAATATCATATTTCAAAATTCATTTCGTGAATCCTTTTTGATGAATTTTAAATAAAAATGTTAAGCCGGTTACTTTAGATATGAAATTACATTAGATTTTTAAACTATTTTATTCAATTTCATTTGTTTCATACTAGCGAAGCGGTAACTCCATAATCTATTTCCACTCACTTCCTGACGTGCAGAGGATTAAAAATTTCTGAGTTGCACATTCTCGATGACAATACCGTATTTCAATATTCATTTGGTGAATTCGGTTTTGGTGAATTTTAAGCACATATTCTAAACAGGTTATATTTGATATTTAAATGAATTAGACTTTTCAACTATTTTTTTCAATTTGATTTCTTTCTTATTAGCAAAGGTGAAATCTTATAATCGATTTCCACTCATTTGTTAGGTGCAGAGGGCTGCAAATTTTGTAATTGTATGTTGTCGATGACTATATTCTATTTCAATATTCACGGAGTTAAATTAGCCTTTAAACTTTAATATAATTAAATTTAGATTCCCCATTTCCAGAATTGCGTTATTGTTAAAAATTGTACTTTAAGATTAAAAATTGGAAAATATTTAAAACTAGCCGCCTTTGGCCACCAGCCGGTTCGCCAGTATTACCGCTCGCTACAATTTTCAATGAAATATTTTAAGTAACTGGTCTCTGAATAAATTTTCAAACAAAACATTTTTAATCTTCAAATTTTGATAGTCATACCAAACTTATACTGTTGTTTAGATCGTTTCGTTCAATTTACTATATATATTTTGCTAATTTGTTGTCATTTCCGGTAAAACTTCAACTTTAATTTAAAGTGGAAATGATGAAATTCCAATTAATATAAAGATATTTTTAATAAAACCAAGCGTTTTATTTTATTTAACATCTTTATTGTTATTTATTTATTATTATTATTATTGAATATGAGTATTGCAAACAGAATCTCTCATTATTTAAGTTTTATGTGAACTACAAAATATTTTTCATAATTTATGTAATATCTCAAAGAATAATTCAACAAAAACTTTTCAGATTCAGCGTAAAATTCAGTTTTTACTTTTGCTTTCAAAAGGATTGAAATGAAATCAATAATAATATTTTGTTCCGGCCTATAAATATATTTCAAAAATTATGAAATCTAAATTTAATGCAGTAAGGTATCATTCTGAGAAATATTCTGGACACACCAAATTTCAAATAAATGAATGAAATGTTTCTATTTTTCATGATCAACTAAAACTTATTTATGAAGTTTTGAATGTAAAAAATTTAGAAAAACTCAACATTTTCATAATCTTAGGCCAATTAATCTTGAGAAACCTGCGCGCTAATTGGAGTATTTTCTTTGAAGCGATCGATGAAAAATCTAAAATTATCCTTTTTTTTTATTGAATATTGATATTCAAATTTTCAGTTTAAGTGATTAATTTAGTTGATTGGAAATTAACTCTTTTTCTTTAAAATATTAGTTTTTCAAGAACATTTTGTTATTCGTGATTTCCACAGCAGAAGCTTTATGTAAAATCAAAAATTCGTTATTTATTAGAGCATTTATTTAATCAAGTTACATAAAATATAATCATTTTCCATTTAGACCATTTTAGCATATCAGTGTCTTACTAAAGGTTTACAAATTAGCTGTGTGGCCCTGATTTGAATGGATATTCTGTTCATATTAAGCAAAACTTACCTCAAAATAAAACTGATTTATTGGATTAATAATATAGAGAGTGTAAAAGATCACAAAATCATTTTTCTTGAATTTAGTTTTTAGAAAAAACAATATTTCATATTTGTTTCATTTCCTACAGACACGGGCTGAAAATTATATTTTTGAGATTTCATTTCCAAAAAGATTTAATTTATTTTTAATAGGAGCTTTAATCAATGTGATGGGAACACTTTCTAAAAAAGCTAATTTTTTCCCATGAATGCGAAACGTGCTCATGCAGCTTAAATTTTATTTTTATTTTTTTCGAAAAAAATTGTTGAAAAATATAGTTAAAATATTTATTTAAAAATTCATTAAAAATAGAAATTTATTTTTAAGGTTAAAACATTGGTATCGTTTAAAAGATACATTTCTGATCTTTAACTTGATGTAAAAAACTGTTTTGTGCGGTAATATTTTCGGAAGTTATTGCAGAAAAACAACAAAATTTCGCTTAATTTTTAAATAAATAAAATTCTAATTAAAGAATCGAAAAATTAATCCCCAGGTGCACATTCACGACCCCCCAGGTATACACGTGCCAAATGTGGTAGCTGTAGGTCAAACTGTCTGGCCTGTAGAGAGCCAACAAACACACACACGCACACATTGAGCTTTATTATAAGTATATAGATAAGATCCCTACACTATCCTTCTTCCTGCACTTTTCTTTTTGTATATATATATATATATATATATACACAAATTACGCTCATAAAAATAAATAACATTTATTTTATCAGATTTTTTTGGTAAGATAAAAATATATAAACAAAACTCCTCTCTCCCTCCGGGGATGGGCTCCAGTTTGAGCGACACAGAGTGAATAGAAAAAAAAGATATGTTTTTTTTTAATGTTGAAGATTAATTAAGGAAATGAAACTTCGCTAATTCTGTTTATATTTCTCTTTGCAAACAAAAACAATTATTTATCTA
>JAPMOR010083935.1:0-58508 GCA_026543865.1 Argiope aurantia | reverse complement strand
GGGGGGGGGTTAAAAATATGTCTTCAAACTTTTGTTAATTACAAGAATATTTCAAGCCAATCAAATGAATTTTATTGGTTTGAAATTGGTGGGAAAGTTTTTCTACACATGGAATGTGGCAATTTTTCCACCTTATTCGGTTAGATGCACATACCAATGCATACATTTTACCTAAACGATTGTCATACTCCTACAGAAATATTGAAGTGAAAGCATCTTAAGAAATTTCAGAAGGGAACTCATTTTTCTTATGGTGTTAGTTGAAAAAGATTTCTGACTGAAATAGCACTGCACATCACCAATCTCTGTAACTTTTTTTAAACATAACTATATGCCAATCATGTATCCTCAACAAAAATTTGCTCTTGACATTAAAAAAAAAGTGCAAAGCCAATTATACTGTTTTTTGTCTCAAATTCATTTGAATTAAAGTAAGAATTTTATGTATTTTATATTTTTCATTTCATTATAAATATTTACTTCTTGTAGTTTAGTATTAATTTTAATTGTTAATGAATATTTCTATTAAATTCAGATTATTTTTATTTTTCTTAATTTACAAAGATTGGATTTAATTTAAACTAATTTTCTAGTTAGAATATAAGAAAGATTGTTATTTTTTATATTTAAAATTTCTTAAAGCATGAATAAAAATGTTTACGAGTCCGAGATGTTACAATTGCTATTACTCATAAGAAATTCACACATCATCTTTGAATATTTTCTTATGAATAGATTACTCAAAATGGGTTGTGTTCTTGAAGAAGGACACACACACACCTGCCGGAGGAGATAAATTAAAGAATTTCAATAAAATCTTTTGTTCAGACAACACAGTTATCCTATGTTTTTTTAATTATTATTTTTAGTATATTTCAATAAATTTTGTAATATGTACTAGAAAAGATTAACAAAATAAATACATGTTCTTAAAATATGTTTTGTAGAAATAAAAAAAAATTATAATATTAGATAAAATCTTATATTGAAAATTTATGCATGAGGTATGCTGAAGAAACTCATTTTTGAAACTAGGTACATGTAATTCTTTGTATTAAAAGTCCTGTATCATACGTATCTTGATAAAGCCATAAAATTACAAAAAAAAAAAATGGAATGGCAATTTTGTATATTTCTTCTAATAACAAAGAGGAATGTATATGTTGATGTTCTGCAAGCTAGGCTGCTTAACCCAGAGCTATCAAACTTTGTACTTACATATTTTAGAAGGTGGGAATGTACAATAAAGTTATTTATTTTTTTTAATTTTTAACTAATTCAAAGTTAGTTGAAATTTTATCCATTTTTCATTATAAAGACTGAAAGTCTTCAGCACAGGTAATTTTAGCATCATCTTAAAATTCAAAAAATTAGTCAAAAATTCAAAATATTAAAAATCAGTAAATGAAGATGCGACTTATTTTTTTTATGCTAAGGCATTTCTTTCTTTCTTTTTTTTTTTTTTAAATTTTGCTATATTTAAAATTGAAGTTTCAGAACAAAGGAAGGTAAAAATATTTTAGTCCCATTTTTAAATGTTGCTTTTTTCTGTTAAATAATTTGCTGGATACAGAAGTTGATTCTGAATTAGAGAAATCCTTAGTACAATGAACTAAGCTTTTAAAATGCTTTTAAAACAATATTAGTTGTATATCAATCAAAATTCATTTAAAAATATTTTGCTGAGAAAGTCATTAAAACAAATTTACACAAAATCTTTAACATTTTTTTTACAGTCATTGATTCTGTTTAGTCAATCGGTGGACAAATGTGGCTAAGCAATGGTATTAAAGTGATCACTATTATATGTATATGTATATATAAATTTCAATATACAAAAAGTTGAAAATTGTCCATAAAATTATTTTTTGTTGTATCATTTAAAAAAATTCAAGTCGTATCTATTAAAGTACTTCTACTATTACTTCTGCAATACAACTCAGATGCATACTTTTGAGTGCTTAGTTAGAAATGCATTCAAATTTAACAAACGATTAAATGCAATCATTTTTTTTCAAAGTTTATTAGCATCTAATAAATAAACTGCCATAAACATTAAATCTGTTAAATAATTTTGGTAGTTGTAAGTTTTCAGCAAGATTTGTGTAATTAAGAATTTTGCTTTGTGTATATGTGAAAGATTTGTTTTTAGTATAAGCAGCACACTTTGAAAGATTTTGTGTGTTTTTGTGAATCTTATTATTCTACTAGTTGCTTTTGATGACAATCGGTTTGTCTGTTATATTTATTTTTATTAATTGTGTAACCAATAAATTTCATTGATTAGTTATATTTATTTTCATTTAAATCATTTAGATAAAGCTTCATGTTTTATGATTCCATCAAATTGTCAGGCATTAAAGCCACATTATTTTTATAGTCTCGCATGTATTCTGCTGATTTTATATATGATCATTTTTTTTTTGGAGATCTATCTCATGACATTTATAAATGTTATTAAACATGACATTTATAAATGTTATTAAAAACATAATTGCATGGTTCATTTACTTATATATGTCAGTGCATTGTAACTTTGTCTTTGTCTTTTTTTACTTTTTTGTGTATAGAGTATAGAGAAGCTATTCTAACCATCAAAAAATTGGTACTCGAAATTTTGATGAACTTCCAGGTTTAAGACCCCCCCCCTCCTCAGTGTTTTGGCATACCTGGAAATAATAATTTTTGGCATTATGTCTGTCTGCCTGTCTTTTCGTGAGCACAATAAGTCAAAAATATTTTGAATTTGATGAATGAAATTTTTTATATAGTCTGTACTATATACCAAATCATTCAATTGGAGTCTTTCTGAATATAAGTTAACATGATTATTACAAAATAAAGAGAGCTAGTTAGATAAAATTTGGTACACAAATTTAACATCTTAATTATAGATATGTGGGATATTAGGAATTTGATCTGTCAAGAAATTGATCGTCTGTTAGTCTGTAATTTCACAAGCTTAGAAATTCAATAACTCACACATAATGACTTAAATGTGTGCATTTTGTAACTACAATTTAGTTATGTGTTGAATTTTTATTTCAATCAACCTGCATAAAGATGTTGAAAATACACATTTGGTCTATTGGTACTTGCTTTTTAACTACATCCCTAAAATTAATCACCAAAAATCACACCCTAATAGGTTCTTTCATAGCTGCTGTTAGAATGGCCTGCAGTTAATAATATTCAAGTACATTTATTAGAGTATGCGAAAAAGTTTCAGGAAGACTGCACCCTTTTTTTATTTGTCTTGTAAACTATAAAGGTATTAAACAGCATCCTAATTTGGCTTTCAACAATGGAAGAAAGTCACATAATAAAATATTTGGAAAAAAAAATGGAAGCAGTTTGAATTTCTGGGCAACAAAGTAGTTTATTGTGAGAGATAAGGTTTTAAAAAAAATCTTTAACTTTTTCTATGGCTATCATTAAGAAGGCATTTTTTAAAAACATTTTGATGTGTAAGTGAAGTGAAGTTTTCTTGGCAAAATTCCAAAATTTACCCTTAATTCTAATCAAAATTTCTAAAATTCTGTTGTGCACATTCTCATCTTCCAAGGGATATATCTGACAAATTATGTAGCTGTAAGTCAACCAGTATAGCCTACAGCATCAATACACAGACACACACAAACATCTTTAGTATTAGTTATAGAAATGCGGAGTAAGAAATTATTTTCCCTGACTTAATGAAGTCAACTTTTAATTGCTGAGTATTCATTTTAGCTTATCAGAAGTTTCTGTATGATGCCAATAAAATGAACAAGATATCTCATTATGGATCTAGTTTTGTCGTAACACTGAAGGAAATATCATCTTATTCAACTGAAATCAGTGATAGAAAGCAAGAGGTAAAATAAATGTTTAATTTGTAAATTTTTTCTAAAAAATTTCTGAGTGATGATTTTAATTCGTTTCAGAATTAATTCGTTTAATTCATTTCAGAAAATAGTTGTGGATGCTTTAGAACTTCAACTTCAGAAGTCTGTTTCTTCTTTTGAAAAAAATGCACCATTATTTGTTCCTAAACCAGGTGTTGAGCCAGTTCATGCTCATGCAAATTTGTTTGAAAGTATTTTAAAAGATTCAGGTTAGTAAAGATTATTTACTTTATCCTTTAATATGTCTTCTGCATTAATTCATAAAGTTAATACTGAATCACCTCTAATAGTATGATAATTTTATCTATGAATATTAAAGGAAAAATTTTTATTAACAGATCCTTTTGCTCCTGAAGCAGATTTTGTTAGACAGTGTGCATATGTTTGGGATTTGCTTGTTTCACTTTGGGGCAAGGTTAAAGGTTTAGATGATAATAAAGGTAAATATATACTCATTTACATTTTCAATATTATTATCTTGAAATGTGATATTTGGTTTTTGATTATATTTACATTTCTATTGGGGGGGATACAAATTGGATTCTATAATTTCTATTTTTATTCAAATTATAATAATTTTTTGGTGATATAATAACTTGATATTGCTAAGTATGAAATTCTGTATTTTATATTTTAAAAAAAATTGTATTTGCAAATTTCTTTCAATCAATTCATTTTAAAATATGGCTGTATGTCCAGTTGCATGGATAGTTTTATTTATGATCTTAAAATGTTTAATATTTCAAAGCTAAACTAAGGAATGTATTTGAAACTAATATATTCTAAATTTTGTGCATGTTAAGGAATTTGATACATTGATTTGTTTTAATTTCCCATTATAAGGTGTATTGTTTGCTTTTATAGGAAACTTTTGTTTTTATTTCTATTTTTGTTCTTCTATTTTCTAACTAAACCACTAATAAATACTGTAATATATTTTAGCTATTGTATCATTTAAAAAAATTTTATTTGTTAATATTTTCAAACCAGGCAATTCTAGTTTTGTTACCCAAATTGCCAGAAGGGAGGCTTTATCTCATTGGCTCATTAAGACAACTGAACATGATATTTCGAAGAAAATAGCTGCTAATTCACAGGTTTGCAATTATTCTTTTTATGCTTGTGTATTAATGTTTTCTTCTGTGTATGTGTTTAATCTACATTTTTAATAATTTGCTAGCTTATTGAAAACAAATTAGGTAATGCTTTACTGACTTATAAAGTATATATTTCCTTCCTTATCCTTTCTATTTAATAATGGTTTTATTCATCTGTTTTAATAAAGATGAAGTTATTTGACTTTTTTTTCTCTATCTTAAATGTTTTTTCATTTTTTTTTTTTTGTTTTGTTTTTGTTTCAGCACAATGATTATTTGACCAAAATTTTCTTATATTTGAGTGGGCGTCGAATTGCTGATGCTGTAAAGTTAGCTCAGATAAACAATGATTTCCGTTTGTCATTACTTTTATCGCAAGCTGAAGGTAATACAATAGTTCGTAAACTTATTGCCAAACAACTTGATAACTGGAGAGTAAATGGAGTAAGTGAAAATTTTCATATTATCTCAATCACTAATTGCATGACAAGCACATTATTTTAGATCTTCTATTTTATTTATCTTTTCTTCAAATGAAATGTGATTTATAAAAATTTAAAATAATGTTTTGAATTTTATGTTGAAAAATTTTATCACAATTAGCAGTTTTTTTTTTAATTTTATTATGAAGATTTAAATTTTATTTATTTAATATTTCTTTGGACATCGGATCTGAATTCATAACATACAACTCTTATGACATTTAAAATTAAACTTAATTGACAAATTTTAATTGTGATTCCACAATTTCTTTATTCTTTGCTTTATTTTTCTGTAAGGTTTTTATTTCTTGTACATTAATTTTAGACAAATAAAGTGAAAAATAAGAAAAAAAATTTATTTTATATGTACATTGGAAATAATTTTAAAATATTAAATAACTATATGTGATTTGTAATTACATCATTACATACAAAGTATACTTTTATATTTATGTATTCAGAATGCTTAATTATGGAGAAATCTAAATTTTAATAATGTTGATAATTTTAAATATTTTAATTACCTTATGATTTAATAAATATTTCCAATGTGGAAGTGTGTACTAATTTTAAATAATTTTTTAATTATCTTTATTTTTTTTTCATTTTGATATTTTTTTAAAGTTTCCCTCTTTAATACAAAATGAGTAGGTTTTTGAATTGAAACTATTTAGCTCAAAGATCGACTTAATAAGTTTTTTTAAATTCACACAGTAAGAATAATGTTCAGATATCTATATAAATAAGCCAATAAATTTGGGATTTTGAAGTAAAATTACTACAAGTATTTTCTTTTCTTTTAAGATTAGATATTAATACATGAAATATTTTTTCAGGCCTATGAATTTATTAAGCAAAATAGAATAGCCCTGTACTCTTTATTGGCCGGAATGCTAGTTTATGAAGATGTAAATTGCTGTAAAAATTTGAATTGGAAGCAAACTCTATCTTTACAGTTATGGTAAGAATGGTTTCTTTTTAATTTATTTTGGATGTTACCTGTGTTTTTCTCTTTTCCTTGGCTTTTAAAAAATTTATTTGTATTTATTTAGGTATCAGTGCAACCCTAATGCAAGTGTTCAGGAAGCTATCAAAGAATATGATGAATCCTTCCAGGTTAGAATAAAATTGTTTGAAAATTGTATCTTTATTTCTTTAACTATCATAATTAGTTATGATCTCATTGCATTTGTTAACCATAAAATTTTATATTGATTGTGCACAGGGAACAGGTCCAAATGGAAAGTATGCTTTCCCTCCTTTTCCTTTATACATGGAAGAATTGGAAAATTCCGAGAAGTTAGAAGAGTTTGATGTAGTGTTTGATACTTGTTACCACATACTAAAGTTGTACTGTGACAGAAGTTACCGCTTTGATTTACTGCTCATGCCTGAGACTTACTCTACCGCTCATTTAGATTATCGACTCAGGTTTGCTGATTTCATACTTGTAAAATACTGACATTGTTAGTTGATACTTGCTAATGAATTCTCATCCCCTTCTTTTTCTTTTTGAATCTTTTTTTTTTTTTTTTACAAATTCCAATAGTTTGGCATAATGATGTTTTTTCCATTGATATATGCATAATCTTTATATAAATTTTTATTACAGCCCAAATATGACCTTATGATATAATCATGATTAACTGAATCAATGAAATTTTGTTACTGAAAAGTCAGTAGATCTAGTTGTCATAGCTCTTCATATTAGATTTAAAAAAAAAATTTAATATATAGTATTGCATAATTCTAATATTATGGGTCTTAAAAATTTAGTTAGAATCATCATCTGTAATTTACTGTTTAATTTTTTTAAAAGGTGAAACTGTTAATAGGTATGGTTATTCCCATTAGTGCTCTCTAAAGTAAAATAAACAACATTAACTGCTGTTTAATTTGTTTTTAGTATTTTACAGTATTATACAAAGTCTGATTAGAAATTGGTTCTTGCTTTGTTCACTTTTCATAATTATTTGTATCATATAATTAAAATTTATTAATTAAAAATATTCAAAATTAAAATTCGTCGTATAATGATTTAAAAATTTCATAATAATAGTTTGAGTGTAATAAAAAAAATCTTCCTTTTTTTTTTTCATAATGGTAATGCTATCTAATTAGTGAAGCAACTTCAGGTGTCTAGTTCAAGAATAATAACAATTTTCTGATTTCAGATATTCTTTTTCTTGGACTTTTCTAAATTAGGTATCTCTCATCCCAAAAATCCATTTTCAAATGCTGTACAATAGAAGTATCACAAGAATTGTTATTTGTTGTAGGTTGCTAAAGAGTTATGTATTCTGAATTATTATATATTGCAAGAAAATTTTCAATATAATTATGATTAATTTAATTGAAAAATTTTTCTTTGCTCAAGTTTATTATAAAATTTATACTAACATGGAAATCTTGTGGGAAAAATTAAACTTAAATTTAAATTGATAAATTTATTTTTTCTGTAAAGAAAGATCCATACAATAATGATGAGTTGTTTTTAATATAAAACTAGGGAATTTATTTAAACATAAGATTGATTTCTCATAACCATAAAGAAAAAGAAAAACAATAAATAGCTGGACATCACTCCTGCAAGTACATCTGCTATTCACAGACACACAAAATAATTTATCTCGCCATTTATATGTATGATAATCGGAGTTGTATCTTCTTTTATGGCTTGCAAATTCAAATTTATTTGCATACCATTGGTTTAATTGCATTGATTTCAATTTACATATTAGTCATTCATAAGTCAGTATCAATTTCAATGTTAACAAACGTTTGTAGAATAAAACTACTCGCAATACTGATAAAAATGGGAAAAGTTTTAGCTTGTTCCCAAAAGAAAGTTTATTCTGAGTTAAAAATATATCTTTGCAGTGTAAATTTTTAAAAAGAAAACTTGTTTCTTTATATATATTTAGCTGGCTGTTGCATTTATCACTATCATCAATTGGGTACAACATTCCTGCTGATCTTGCAAGTACCCTTCATATGAATTTTGCTTCACAATTGGAATCGCTGAGTTTATGGCATTGGGCAATTTTCGTCCTCCTCCACCATACTGATGAAGCATGGTGAATTTTTATCCTTATTCTTAAACACTCTTTTAATCATTTCTTATTATTTTTACATCATTAATATATTATTATAATAGGCGAATCAAGCAAGTCAAAGAAGTTTTGTTGAGAAACATTTCTCTTGAACAAAATGAAGATACAGTTGATAAAGAGAAATTTCTTATTCAGTCCTTGTTGATTCCTGAAAAATGGATTTTTGAGGCAAAAGTATGTGTACCTTATTGCATTTTGTTTGTCATGTAAATCTTTTCATGAATAAAATATTTCCTATCATTTTTTCCCTTTCTACTTAGTAAGAATTAATATTATTTCTAATGAAACATTTTTTTTTACAGGCTATAAAAGCTAATGTGATGGGTAAAAAAGCTGAGGAGGCATGGAATTTATTGAAGGCAGAAAGATGGAGTGAAAGTCATGCTGTAGTCATCAAATACTTGGCATCTGATGCTGTTATAAATGGTAATTTATTTCTTTATTTTATAAATTTTAAAATTGTCAAGAATATGTATATTTTACAAATTGTTTTTTTTTATGTTATTTTTAGAAGACTATGAATACCTCATGAAATATTTGAGTGAGTTGTCAATACCTGAAAGAAGTTCTACAATTTTAGATTGGTCAAATGGAGGTCAGGTTTACTTGGATTATATAAATATGTGCCGTGTTGTGCAAGAAGTTTTGTCTGTAAGTTTCCATGTTTTTTTTTATTCATAAAATACAATTAGAATTATGATTAAACTTGTAACAAATTTAAAAATTTACAAAATTAAATTTTTGTGTTCAAGAAAATTTTATGCTATTACTTCTGCTTGTTTAATATTCATTAGGTTTCAAAAATTTTCAAGGAATATACTTTAAGTTTTTTTTTGTTTGTTTTTTGCTCTTTTGGAATACTTTGAAAATAAGAACTTATAAACAATATTATGCATTGATAGTTTATAACTTTTTTTTGTAGCGAGAAGCAAGTGCTTACGATTTGGAAAAATTTACCCCTGAAGTAGTGTCATTGTGTCAGAGACTCTCAAGTATACCAGCCTATTCCTTGAAGGACAGGTAATTCATAGAAATATATATATAAACTGCATGAAAAGTGATTATCTTTAAATTTATTGTAATCATATTGTTTTATCAAAAATTATTGATTCAGAAATTCCTTTTTCAAAAGCAGTGTCTGTTTTGTATTAAAATTGATTTGTAAAAAATTTATTTTGCACATAACATAAATTAGGATATAGAAGATAATTTTTATTTATATTGAAAAGAAATGAAATATAAAATTTAATTGCATATTTATGGCTTGTGACTTAATCTTTTTTTAAAACTGTTTTATTAATATTTTACAAACTTGTTCTCTAAGAGAGATATAATTACATATGAGACAATTTAATTTAATGAAAATTTCTTTTTATTAAAAAAAATTAGGATAAAATATGAATTTCAATCTAGGAATTGGAAGAATACCTTAGAATTATGATATGTGATAATTTCTAAATCTAGGTTCTTAAAAATAAATTCCGTATCATTTGAACTGACTTTTCTAAAACTATATAAATTCTGTCCATCTTTTTTGTCTTCAAATTCAGTATGCCACACTGTGCTTGCCGTGGTTTGGATAAAAATCCTGACAAAAGATCAAAATTGAACTATTTTTTTGAATAAAAATTGTTATACAACTTCATGACTGTTTCCTCAAATCATGAGTTACATATACATTATACAAATTTCATAATAAAATTCATATGTAACCTTCAGTATGAGTTCAAAATATTATGACTTTATAAAATTGTTGATTTTAAAACTTAATTATGCTTCTGCTTTAAATATGAAAAAAAAATCTTTTGAACATTGTCAAGTAGAATTTTCTTGTTTAAAATAAAATATTTAAATATACTTATGAAAATAGATGTATAGCAAAAATAAATTAAAAGAATAAAAAAGTCAAAACTTTTGCAAATGCATTTAATTATTAAAATATATCTTAAATATATTTGTGATACCCAATTATTATTTATATTTATAATGTGCACACTTATATTTAGTGTATGTATACAATTTGTATTTTGCTTAGGAAGAATATTCATTGAAATCCTTATGTAACTTTTTAAAATCATATACCATTTAATCATAAATATTAAATTTAGTTTTAATTTGTAGATTGAGCATAGCTGAAATGGCTAAGAAAACTGCTACCATTCTCCAATCTATCTCCATCTTGCAAGCTAGCCGGACGAAAAACTCTAATTTGTTAACCATGCTAGCAAGCTCTATTAAGAACCTGCCAATGCCTTTTGATTATGCTGTTTCTGAAAATAGGTTTGTGGCACATTGTTTTGTTGACAAAATTACTACAGAAGTTTAAAAGGAATGTGTGGAAACAAGAACTCATGTAATATATAGCCATTCAGCATGGACATTTTATGCATTAATAGAAAAAAAAATGGATTCTTTGAATGTAAATGTTATAACTTCTTTTATTTAAATGTATATTTCACTGTGATAAATTTGTATTAAAATCATCAAGTTATATGTATAATGATTCATAAGTGTCAAAACTCATAAACATTGTACTTTCAGAAATTGTTTCTGGAGAATAAAAGTGGAAATTTAATTTTATGTGTAGTTTGTTTTTCTGTTCAAAAAATGAATTGATTTAAAATATATAAAAATGGTTTTGTGAAAGGCATAATTTTTTTTGTGGGTGCTAATACAGTATGGAGTTAACTCGTTTTTAGCTTTTAAAAACATTTTGAGAGATATAATATATTAATTATGTTTTAGTATCTGTACAAAGAAATAATTGAGAATAGTTTATCACTACATCATGTATTAAATATTAATTTGGATTGTCAACTTCTGTATTATCTGTTACGAAAATTGAACAACTATTAATATTTTTAACAAATATTTGAACCTCATTCAAGGTTGTTCACATGCAATTAATTTTTTGCTTCTGTTTTTTAAAATAATTCTTTACGTAATACATCTTAAAATGGTAGCATTCTTAGTTGTTCCTTTTTATTTTCTCCCAAATGGAACTGTTAATAAATTATTTTAATAACCATCGTATGTAATCTACAAAGTTTGCAGCATCATGAAAAGTGCTTAGTTTTGAAAAATATATTATTAAAAGTTGTTTATTTTCCAAAGAAGTCAAAAGAAAGAAGGGGTGAAAAATCCCCTACAAATGTTGAATAAAAAAGAAAAGTACTTAGAAAAAGAAATTTCTGACATGGAAGGAGAAATTAAAGAACTATGGTAAAAGGCTAATGAAATGAACAAATTTTCACTCTTGGCAAAGTGCATTACCATTAAAATAGAGAAACTTTTATGGGATATAGCCAATGAGAAAATTTAAAGTTGTCTTTAATAATAGTGTTTATTTTTTTAAAAAAACCTCTCATGTTTTTCTGTTTTCAAAAATATTTATCAATCTAGTTTTTCATAAAAATGAAGACAAATTAAATGCTACATATATTATTTCATTCGATTAAATTTATCAGTATCGGTATTCTGCTAGTTCAGAATTTCTTTGTATTAATTATTACTTATGTTAATGTTGTCAACTAAGTAAGTGTTAAAGCTCGATTCAACCTCTAAACAAAGTTATGATTTTTATAGAAAAATTTTAATCGAAATATTCCAAGTTATTATAAAACAAAGAAAATACTTGGGTTTATGTACGAATGTGCTTAATTTTTACATCCATTTCTTACTATGTATCCTTACAGTTCATTGGAAATACTTATTTTGCTCTGTTTATATACATTGAAAAAATAAAGGTTATAAAATAAAGAACTGCAGTTCAGAGAACCAATTTAAATAAAGTTCCAGAGTATTTTAAATATTAAGTTGCTAATAATTCTGACTTGAACTATACTTCTGATTTGTACTTATAATTTTCAGAAGTGTAAAAGTTGTTTCACTTTCTGTTAAAATCATGGGGGGAATATTCATTTGCACGCCCCCTCAAAAATGCTTGGTTTGTCATTACCTTGTTCTAGCTTCACATTGTAGAAGAAATGCTATCATATAGAATATTGGTTGTGAATTAGTAGTAGAATATCACTTAAATAGCAACTTTTATTCCAATGATTAGGTCAAAAATAATTAAGGATAATGGAATATAATAATGTTATTAAGATGTTTTCCACTATCGATAGTTTGCAGTGAAGAAAACACCTCAAGGCAAAAGATACCATGGGAATATGTTTTAGCTTTTTATGCATTTGAAATGGAACTCTGACTTAGAGATATTTTTTTAAAAATATTTTCTCATATCATTGTAGATGGACAGTTAAAGTTATAATAATCAGATCCTGAAAGTTGTGGGGAAAATCAAAAGCCTATTAACTCAGAAAGTTAAAAGTGTCTATGTTGAAATCAAAATGATTAGAAAAAGAATCAAGTTTATGGAGTAAATTAATAGCAGAAAATTTGATACTTTGTTGAAAGGTTTATTACTGTATCTATTAGAGAAAGTAAAATATAGTTCTCAAAGTTGAAGAAAGAAGTTAAGGATATAGAATATTTTATTAACTATGTCATTTCCATTAACACTGTTGCATACAGATTCTCATTTCCATTGATGCTACTATATAATAAAATGGGATAAGAGTAGATTTAAGGATCTCAGAACTAGGAAATAAAAATTTGTCTTCAAGATGTACTTTAGTGATATTGTGAATTGCAGCATATGGATATTGTATTGATGTTATGAATGTGCAATTCATAATCACTGCAGTGATATTAATTATGATCTATTAATCATCATAACTTTAATTTGCAATAACAGGAAATTCAAGAAAATGCCATTAAAAAATCAATTATGTGCATATATATGAGCTAAATGGGAAGTAAGCCTGTTGCAAGTCAAATACTCTCATTTTTACACCAATGTTAACAAATGAATGCTGTGTAAATTTTACTGGCTTTGCCCATTGAGCTGCAATGAGTTTATTACACAATACATAGAAAGTTGAAATATTATTTATTATAGGTAAATTATGGTCTGTAATCATATTTTAATGCATTTATTTTATGGTGATCACTGGTAACCCAAATTGCATGACAGCCAAATTGTGCTGGTTACCAGTAACCTCCATGGCATTGAAAAGGTTAACAAAATTAATTAATTCTAACAATGAAATTCAGGTTTGCATTTCTCCATGGGAAAGCTTTCTAAGAAAATCACAACACAATTAAAAATAATGCCGATAAAAGTTAAAACTGAGCAATAATTTTGTAAAATGTGCTATAAAAAAATTAAAGGAACCAAGGAAGACAACTGCAAAATAAGTCATGATATATTGTAAAGATTATACTTGTTCATTCTTTCTTGTAATGCTACAATATGGCACATTATAATTGTTATATCCGAACTGGTCATAAAACCATTTTTATATGTTTTATATTGCATTAATTTCTTCACACCATTTAGTAACAATTTTAATAAAGAAAAATATATCAATATTAGCATTTTTTCTGATTATGCATTTTTAGAAATCTTGGCACATAATTCATCAGTGAGCCGATGGTGCTGGAGTTATATCAGAATGGATGTTATTCTCATATCTAACCATGATTAAAAATATAAGTGCAGTTTGTTCATTCCTATAGGTGCTTATGTATCTTCAAAATTTAACACTGAATGTAGCTTCAATTTCAAACAGGAGTTTCTTTTTCTTTTGTAAAATTCTTCTGGATTAAGGCATTTACAAATATTTTTTAGATCAGTTTCTTGGAGTAAGTAATTATTTAAAAATTGTTCAGATTGTCATTTTCTACTAATGAGCTAATTTTAGAGACTTAAAATTTAAAAAAAGAAATCTGCTTTAGGAATTTTTAAATAATGATAAAAATTTGTCATGCATTAATGCAAAAAAAAAAAAAAAAAAAAAACCCCTTTTAAGGATACTTTATTACTTAAATTGTTGATTTATATACTTCCTTTCAGGGCATATATTGATGTCACAGATGAAATCTGTTATTTCCTATATGTGCTAGTTTAATTATTTTTTCTTCATGGTGAAAGTTTAAATACCATGAGAAAAATTGTTCAACTTCTGTTTCATTAAAACTTTTGAATCAGTTTTCTACAACTAGCCAGTAAGCTTTCCTTAAACACACACACACACATATATATATATATACATAATATATATTGAATAATAAAAAAGATTTCAATTTGGAAAAATATTATAATAAATAAAAATAATTTCTAAGACAAATTCTACAAATGTGTACCCTTCAGCTTCACGTTATTTGCTGTTTATAAGAAGTTGAAAAATATTATATCAGTAAGACATCTTACTGAAATTAACTGTAATATTCTTGTATAGATTTGTTACATAATTAATAAAAATATAGCCTGCTCTTAATTCTATAAAATGTATATTTTCTTTGACTAAACAGACCATGATAAGATAATTCTTAGTTTATAAATAATAACTAAGATCATAAAAGTATTTTGCTCATTTATTGTGAAAAATAATTTAAAAAAATTACATTCTAGCTAAAGGCTTCAACCCTAAAATGTGAAATCCTGTAGTCATAATGCTGGCTGTGGCTTCACATAGAAGTAAGCGACTCATATTTACATCTTTTACCTCACCTGAAATTATAAAATGACTTAATGAAACAACTAATTACAGAAGCATTTTTTAAATGTCTTATTTTTTTTACGTAAATTCATAGATTTAACTAGTAATTTTACTAATGTTTTTCAAAAGCATTTACACTAATACTTTAACAAAAAGATTAATAGTTTTGAAGATATGTATATTACCATATACATTTATAATATTATGAAGCCAGTATAGCTTTCATGATTATATGTACTTATTATATAATAACTTTTCTTATTATATAATTTTTTTTCTTCAGAATGATTTCAGTTTTAAAAATCAATAAATTATTCAAAAGCAATTAATTCTGCAGATAGTACCATGAACCAAAATTGTTGATAAGTGGAATATTAATAGCAACAAAATAAATACAATAACAAAAGATATGCTTTTAAAATTGTAATAACCCAATGCTTGTCAATTAGATAACAATTCAAATGTCAAGCCATCATTTGAAGTGGAAGGTTGTTTTGAAAGATAATATAATTGATATGCTCCATATAATAGGAAACTGTTTTATATAGGGTACTCATTGCTGGAAATTAGCGCAAGTTCAAACATGATTAATTTATAAATGTGCACATTTGTTACTAAGATACTACTTTATATATTAGTTTCACTTTTATGAATGCACAATAAGTGAAAACATTTATTTTTCTAAGCAAAAAAAAAAAAAAAAAAAATAATAATAATAATAATAATAATATCTTACATGTAACATAGGACTTCTAATCATGCCATATGAATATTTAGTCAGTTTTTTCATGTATATTAATTCACTTTAATTGAAAGAATATTATACAAGGATCTGATGTAGTTAGAAACTGATAAATAACAGTTATGCAAATGTTTGAATATGCACATTTGACTCTATATAAAACTGAAAAATAATTAATCATTGTTTCATTTATAAAATTGTTAAAAGATTTCACTCATAGAATAGTAAATTTATTCGTTTTCACAAATCTTTAAAAACTTTGAGGCTCTCAGGGTAGTTTTCTGTATAGTTTCAGGAAAAAAAATATCCATCATCAAAAAATTTTCTCTATCGCACTATTTGGTTTATGATACAAAAAATATTCATTTTATTGCATTCTCACTAATCTCAGATTAACATATGTAATCATATTCTAAATATAAATTTCATTAAACAGAATAAAATGTCAAATTGCTCATAAACTCAAAAACAAAAATAATAGCCTGCATTCAGAAAAGTTTTATATTTAAGAAATTTTTACAAGGTCTTAATTTTGAATGCTATTTATGTAATTTATTTTCCATAGTATGAAAGGAAATGTCTGAATAACTAAAATTTCCAGGCAACATTTATTTATTTGCCAAAAAGGCAGGAAAAAATTGCTTTTTTACCCTTCTTAAAAAACAAAACAGTAATCAATTATAAAGCTTATCAATAAGAATTTTGTTACTGTATAAAGCTTATAATTAACATTTTTATTTGGTATTAGTTGTCTCAAGAATATTAGCTGTGTATGCTTTCCAAATAAATCATTTATATATAACTTCATGTCCATAACACTGCCAAGTTATTTTAACTGTCTTACTTAAATTCTATTTATTGTGTGCATGAACCTTTTTAATGGAGACAGTCCTATAACATCATAATAGTGTAGTTCATCTATCTTCTCAATTCTTAACAATAATCCTTTTGTAATTTTCATCTTCTTTTAATAATACTATAATTAAACATTATTATTTATTTTGTAAACTAATTGTTACAGGACTGTTACAAATATTAAACTATTATTCTTTAGCTTTCAACAACAGGAGAAAATCATGTGATTACATATTTCGTGAAAAAATGAAAATGGTTTGAATTTCAGGTTAACAAAGAAATCTATTGTTAGAAATTAGGGAAATAAATAAATAAAAATAAGAACATAAAAAATTCATCAAATCCCACAATTATTATTATTACTAAAACATCATTTTTTTTAATACTTAAAAATGGCATAAAATTCATTCTTGAGCAATAATATTTTCAAAAGTTATTGCAAAAAAAAAAAAAAAAAAATCCAAACTTAAATTTAAAAATTTATTTCAAAGTACACATTTCTACTCCCTGAGGTATATATTTTCTAAATTCGATAGCTGTAAGTCAAACAACCTAGCTTGTACAGCATCAACAACCATATACATTCATCTTTATTAGTAGTAGAGATAACTATATAGCACATAACACTCATTAATCAGGGGATACACAGAACACATTTACCTTTATCTGTAATTTCTGAAACATATAGCTATTCAGAATATGTTAAGGTCATACAATGCTATAGAATACATCTTGTCACGTTTGACATCGAATCAGATAATATTTCTTACTCAGATATTCTCATTAAATACTCTGTTTTAGTTTCTTAGATAAAAAGGCATATATTTATGGCGTAAATTCAAAACTCAAAGCCATTTTCAAAAGAACACACCACCTCTTTTATTGAATTCTAAGAACTACAATTTTTTGTTAATTTTTACACCGTTGCCACTCGGAACAAAACAAAAGCTGAAACAAAGATAATATTAATAGATGTAGAGAATCAACGCGACACATCTTAAGCGCAGTCAATGTAATCAAATTAGTGCCTTAGAAAAGTTAAGATAAAAATCAGTAAGTTTTAAGATATTAGTTTGAATTCAATTATTACAAATATTTTTTAAATAAAAAAACTGAAAAGAAATCTTACCTGATTCTTTTGAAATAATGTAACAATTGTCGTAAAACTCAGAAAATGTTACGGATAATTCATACAGGTAATCACAAAGTGTATGTAAAGATAAATCTTCAATAACATTGATTATTATTTCTTGAAATCTGGATATAATCTTAGCAAGTTTCAATTCTTTATTATGTGTCAGTTCAATGTTGGTAGTTTTTGCTGCTTTTTTCAAGGTATCCTCGTCAATATTCACATTTCGTGCAATAGATCTATGAAATCAAAATTTTACATTAATAATTGATTAAAACATCGTTAAAACTTTGACACATACTGTAATATGCATTCTAAGTAAAAATAGCACATTTTTTTTTAATTCATGCATACAAAAAAGCATTAAAAAATGTACAGATTAAAAATAAGATGTATTTCTTCTCCCAAATAAAATATAGTTAGTCTAAACTTTCAACCATTATCTTCAATAAAATAATTCTAAAGAGGTATTACAAACATGCAAAAGGACAAATTTGCTTTAAATTTTCTCTAAGTGCTATTTTTTGAAGTTCATATGATAAAAAAAATAATGAATAGGCTACAAGCATAAAAAAATTAAATCCTATAAATTTATAAGATGAAAATGAATACAATTGGTTAAATAATTTTTACTGTTTTTTTATTTTTGATATCACAAAAAAAACAAGTTAAAAATGATAATTAACAATGTTTCATATCAAAATTTCAGTGCTTCTTAAATAATCAGAAATATCTTTAGTTCATAATTTTTACAAGCTCTTACTCTTAAATATTATTGCTGTTGCAAATTTAATTATGTTTCTTAAAAAACAATGAATCGAATGCTGATGTTTAATGAAAACAGACCAGGCACACTACATCATTTGATTCAAAATCATTATCTCCCTACATTATTTTATAGCAAAACTTTTTATTATGAAAAGAAAATAAGAAAATAACTACTATAATTAACTTTAAAATGATAAAATTTTAATTTAATGAATGCAAAAATCATATTATGCTCTGAACACAATGCTGACTGGCAATTTCACTCAAAATTTATAACATATCTCCAGCTAATATTTCATAATTAGATGTGAAAGTGAAATAAAATGAACTTATTAATAATGGTTTAATACAAATTTATTTAATATTTCTTATTCGTATGCTAAATCATGTAACTATCACATGTGTGTAATGGTACACAACAAATTTTGCAAATGTATCTCATTTCACTGCATTTATCTTTTACTCTAAACATTCTAGATGGATTTTTTTTTCTACACATGGCTATTTTCCCTAAAATGTGTATCTTAGCTGTCTGGAAAGTATGAAGGGCAGATAACAGTAAGGAGCAGTCATGTATTCTACTGCCTTTCATTGGAATCTACAATTGTACCAGTAATAACTAAGTTGAAATCAAGTGATATTTTCTTTTACTGTTACTTACTTTGTGCTGCTGCAATTATTTATTACTGACTTGCTGCTTGTGTTCTGCCATTAACTACAAATGCTGCGTTGTATATGCTTCTCTGTGTTTTGCTATCAATGTTTTTATATAGAATAAATTGTTATTCTTACTTCCCACTGCACGTACATCTGCTAGATTTTGGAATTTTCCAATGCAAAACAAAAGCACATTGAAATTAGTTTAGTCGTAGCCAGCCAGCAACATTTGGGCATGATAACACAAGTTAACTCATGAAAGGCCAATAATATGTTAAAATTTATTCTTTTTATAGATTTATAAACTAATATTTTCATATTGTTTTAAGAAATAAACCAACTTTCTTATGAAATTAATATTCTTACCTAATTCTGACGAGTGAATATAATAAATAAACAGCAGAATTTCCTCGGTCATCTAACATCTGAAATAAAAAAGTTGTAACTTAATCACCAAAAATGCTTATTAAGCAAGTATTCACAAGCATTTAAATAGAAATATTACCCTATCAAAAGAGAAAACATAATCATGCATCCTGTTATGGCTTAAATCGGCATATTTGATGCATCCATAAGCTACAGCTTCTTGAGCAGCTTTCAGTTCTTCAGGAGTAAGCACCTGAAAATAAAAATTACAGATTTCTTGTAACATATGTAAAAATTAAATTTTAAAAACATTAACTGAATAACATTTTTCACTTTATGTGATTTGTATTATGTTTTAATAAAACTCATTTAATGTCTTTGTATTTTAGAAAATTAATTTAAATATTAATTTTTTTAAGAAAATTTCATTAAGAATTGTATTAATAAGCAATGATTCCTAACTAAATATTAACAAGCAATTAAATAATAAATTACAATATATAATTCTAAGTACTACAGTAAAAAAAAAATGATGGGATCCATAATCTTCAAATATAATTGACATGCCGTAAAAGAGATTTTATAAAATACTTCAAATTGTACAAGACAACTACACTGAATGTTTTAATCAAGAATAACATAAAATTTTAATCAACAGTTCTGTTTATCTAGTTATTGAACTACATAAAAATATTCCTATAACTAAGCTAGTAAAATACAACTCAAATTGTATGTTTCACAGGATCAAGATGAAGTTAAATTAACATAAAGAATGAATGTAAATATTAATAAGCATATTTATTTATAAAATAAACAAATGGAAGTGCAATTTGATTAAATCTTATAATTACCTTTTTATTTTCCTAAGTTTGAAATTGATACTTTTTAGAAGTAATACACTAAGGGAAATCCTATCTTATAAAATTGCTTTAAAAGAATTACATTAAGATCTCCATTCAACAATTTTTTCCATTAGTCCCTTAGCATGCAATGATTTGTTTGAAAAGTGCATCTAATTACTAAATTTTTAATTTAATTAAATTAACTGCAATTAAGTAATTTAAAATGCAAAAAATAACTCAGAAAGGCTTCAATATCTCAAAGCTCTTTACATTATTATAGGATTTAAAATAACAATAAATGTCTCAGATAGGATATTTCATTTAATTAGGAAGTTAAATGAATTCATATTTCAATTTGTTTAAGAAATTTTCTAAAAAACCATGACTTTGAATGTCAATTAAATATTGTTTATTACCATAATATAAATGACATTTTAACCAAAAAAATTTTTTTAAGACTTTAAGAAGAGAAAAACTTACTTCGTCTCTCTTTTTTTCTTTCAGTTTCAATAAACTTTTTTGTAGACCTTCATCTAACAATTCTGCAAGTTTCACTGTATCACCAGATCGTGTTTTAAATTTTTTCCTGAAATTTTCAAACTGTTATTATTTTAAGTCTTGAATATATATGCACATAGACATAGACCTTTTAAAATGACCAAATTATATAATAAAAGAAATGTAGAACATAAGCTATATAAAAGAAAAAGAATTAGGCCATAAATATAGCAATGATAACATACTTGTCTTCCCCAAGTACTAATCCAAATGCAGCATGATCAGTTCGAACTTCTGGGGGACAAAATCCAAGCATCCTTGCAGCTTTGAAAACAGATTCCAGATGCAAAGACTAAATATAAAATAAATTCAATTATACTAGAAGCCTAAAATTTCTTATAAATAACAATAATTTTTGCTAGCAATAATTTAAAATTAAGATTTTTTAAAATAATTTTTATTAGTTTATTCATGGGAAAAAATTGAACTTTCTGTAACTTTGATAATTCTGGAAATTAATGACTGAATATTTTTCAGAGCTTATAAGAATTTTTTCAATAAGTAATTTTAAAGAACAAATCTCTGAAGATTTACAATTCAGAGGAGACATAAAATAATTTTACTAATTGGAAGAAAATGCAGCTAAAACTATTTAATGAAATTAAAACCCAGGGTGGAGATCATTTCTGCTGTTTGAATATCCCTGACTTTTCTGGATGTATCTAATATCCTCAGAATGATGTTTGCTTTTTTTTTTAATTTATTGCACAGTATGTTCTTGACTATAAGTGAAAAAATTTTCTGCTTTTTAAATTAAAAATCAATATAAAATAAAATTTAAGGTTCACAAAATAAACAATTATTTTCACTTAATGAATTTAAGATAAGCTTCAATAATGTAAAACATTTCCAATTTTTCCCCTTTCAAATATATTAAACAATACTAGAAGATGCATGCCCATCTAGACTGACTTTTAGCCAATCAGTTACATCTCAGAACTGTTTGTCATACTTATTCATGAAAGATGCAGTACAAAATTATATGTACTATGGTAGAATGCTTAAGAAAGAAATTATTTCCAATGGGTTCTCCTCTATTCATACAGTTTATCAACACACAAATCACAGCAGAACAATAATTCTACTAACAGAAAAAAAAAATCATTCACAAATACAAAATGAAATCAATGTATCAAAATAAGAAAACATTATTCAATTGAATTAAAATTGCTGTAATTTTTAGCATGCCAATTACAGGAAAAAAAAACTACTTGCAAACTGACTGAATGCTTAACTTATAACATATAGATATAAAAAAAAGGGGTGTACTGAGGAAAATTGGTCTTTATCATCAATTGTTTTTATTGCATAAGAAGAAAAATGTTTTACAGATATAATATTTAAAAAGACATGAATGAATTTTGTAAATTTTTGTGGCAATAGATTTTATATGCATTAAAACATATAAGAAAAATACTGTCCTTTCCATTTTAAAATTTTTGTGAGAAAATTACAAGAAAAATATATATCTAAAATGTAACAAACAAATTAATTTCTTGAGTTTAATATTATTTTAAATCATAGAGCATTTTGTTGAATGCATGGGAAATTACAAACAAATACAAAAAAATGTTAAAGGGAAATATTAGCATAACATATATTTCATGTTACCCATAATATCCATCCATCTGAATAATTTATAAAAGATATATAGTCATATTTAAAAATAAGGAAAAAGAAAAGAAAAGAATAGCATCCAGTAATTTATTATTCAATAAAGATCTTTGCGAAATGGAAGAAAATATATTATTGTAAAATACTTATTAAATTATAATAAATTGTTTTGGAATTACAATAAAGAGCCAATGTTTTATTTACAAAATCATTTTGAATATTAATGTTCAAACTTCATATTTTCCCTTTCATAACAAATGATAATCAACTTAACATTTGAAGAGGGGGAAAAAAAAGAGTTTTCTCTCTCTCTCTCTGTATATATATATATGATTGTGTTATTACTTTTGTGTGTATACAAAAATTAAGTACTTTTAAGCACCTTAGTCACAAAAATTAAGCATCTTTGTATAAGAATGCATAAATAAACAGACATAATTTCTAAGCATAGTTTTTTTTTCCTGTTATAATAATGCACAGTTTTTATTGAAAAAAATTCTTAAAAAATAATTTTAAATTTTAATATTTATTTCTGTATTTGCACAACATCTTCTATAGTAAAATTATACCTTTTTGGATTGGACAAAGGCATAGAAATGATCATAAAAATGAAAAATAATAAACTATTAATACCAAAAAAAAATTAAATCAATTTTATAAGATTAAGAATAAAGATCTGCGAGTGTTTTCAACATTTCTTAAAACAAAAATAAAATATCAGATAGATACATTATTTCTGAAAATGCCAATAAAGATGTAGTAGCTCAGCATGATCACAAATTTTGTATCTGATTTTTATATAAGCAACAACAATTAAGATCCAACATGGCTGAGGTGGAAAGAGTATTAAATAAACATTTTAAGTACTCATTCTATTAATTTCATTTGCAATCTTATAAAGATAAAAACTAAAGCATTCCTATGGCTATCATCATACAACTGGCCAAAATACCATGAAACTGGTGATAGAGCAATGCCATATTCTAAATGAGTTTTAGAATTTTTGAATAGAAAATAATAGCAGCATTACCAAATGATCAGACTAAAAAGAAATTGTCTTATCGCTTCTTATTTCTAAAGGGCAGTAAAAATCTTTTTTGAACGTTTAACATTCCTAAAATTTAATGAAAACCTCCTTTTTAATCTATACACAAAATTTCTTTTAAGGACGATATATATAGTTTCCAAAGAAATGAAAATGCTTTGAAAAATTCTAGTTTTCATAAATAACAAAAACAAGTAGGAAAAAAATCAGCTCTGTAATTAGAAGTAAAACAGAAATAAATAAAGCAGAGCATCTCCCCAAAACTTTCTCACATATTGTAGAGAAATGCCTTGTGTAGCTTTGGCGTATGCTACGGAATATTAACATTAGGCGTGAATTAAATATTTTTACTATTGTGTGATCATTGGCAAGTGTTTTGGGATTAATCTCTGGCATGTGGTTGAAAGTATCTGAAAAGCAAATTTGGGTACTTTTCTTCAAAGTTGATTAAACCAAAATTTGACTCAAAATACACTTATAGTCACAAAATTACATACCAAATTTGCTATATTTAAGTTGCTATATTTTTGAGTTATCGCGTTTACATATTTCTGAAAGTACAGATGGACATGTGGCGAACCCCTTGTTGGATTTGGCTCAAAATTTGACAGCTGTTTATACAACAGATACTAAATCTGTGTACTAAATTTTAAGTATCTACCTCTCTTTGTAATTATCATGCTAACTTATGTTCGAACAATCAAACTGATCAACAGATTTCCTATAAACAGATGTTGCTGAAAATCCGATCGAGATCTACAACTTTGGTGTGAAGACCGTATCCAAATTTCATCCATTTAGCTCAAAGTGCTTTAGTGTTATTTTTATCACAGACAGACATTTTCCAAAGATATGTTTTTGAATTCAAAGAGGTATGAAACATAGAGATTAATTAAAATCTCGAGTTCGAATTTTTTTGATTATTGCAATATTTCCTCTAAATTTTGTATAGGAGAAAGTCAAACTGGCAATTGAATCCTTTTTTAAAAAAAAGTCATTCTTGAAGCCAGAGCGAGACAATATATCGCATTGCTTAAAAACTTAACAAAACTTATCAAATGAAGAATTTTATTCAATAAACCAGCTTAAAAAATTTTTAAAGTTTAAATAATAGCAAAAAAAAGCCTTTTTTTCTTTTTCTTTTATTACAATTTTGACAGCTGCAGAATAATGTGATTGAACAAGTCAAAGAAGCCCTATCATTTTGAATTTCCTTATAATAAAAATCTTTGTTATAAACTGTGTCCAAAACTAATTTCTCAGAAATTACACTCAACCAAACAAAATTTTTTTATTCAAAGGCTATTCTTTTTTAACCTTTAAAATGGCATTAATATAATTTGCTTTGCATTAGTATATATGCTTTGATGTTATGATGAAAACAAATTAAAATTCTTTTTTTTAAATTAAACTTCTAATTGAAAGCTTGTGAATTCTGTTCTTAGTATGCCTTTAATGCCCAAAAAATAACTTCCAAAATTACATGCTCCTAACTTTAATGGCTTATTGTTGGGTGTTGCTGAGGACAAAACTTTATATATAAAAAAACATTTTATTGGGAAAAAATTTCTGTAAAAGTTATAAAAAGAAAAATAAATCATTATAAAATAATAATTCCTAAATCCTAAAAACTTTTTTTTTATTTCTTTAAAAATATTTAAGTACCAGATACAGCAGTTCCTTTTTTTCTTAGTCAAAACAAATTTGGCAAGATTAGCCCAACAAATAAAAATGTTTAAATGGATGGGGACATTCAAAAAATATATTATTAAGGGCTTCAAGTTAAAATTTCATCATACTAGATTTTAAGTGATTGACTAATGTAATTACATACCGCAATTAATAACAATTCAATATAGTACAGTTGAATACCAGTAATCAGTAATAGGTTGTTCAAGCAAAGTATAGCATAGTACACATTTCCCACTTCCCCTTCCAGATAACTATTCCAGTATTTTAATAAATGACAATGTACATTGAAGAAAAGGGGGGGGGGATTCTGAAAAAAGGAATGGGAAAAAAAGAATCATTAAACATTGTCTTAATATGTGCTGGAACCCTTGGATTTTATTTTTAATTCTTCCCTTTTGTCCCATTTGTTTTCTTTTTTGATACATCCAGTAAACAAGCCTTTATGGCCATGATTTCGAATTTCATATTCAACTTGTGGGGAAACAAAACAAAACGCTTTCTTCACTTCATGAGAAAATTAAGGGTGCTTAATTTTAAGGTGCTTAAAAATTTTTTTTCAAATTTAAGCACTTTTCATAGAGCTATGCACACTGATAAATGACTGATTTCCATTAATTGTCAATGACGTTTCATTCTGTGTACCAGTGAAGTCATTTTTGATAAAAATTACTGATTTATAAAAAAATTCCAGTTTTAAAATAAATTTGGAATTCCCTGAAATTCCCGGTCAGCTGGCCATCCTGAAACAAAATTTCCTAAACAAATTATGAAAGCCATAAGAAAATAAAATTCACAAAATAAACATAATAACAATTTGGTTCATGAATTTAGTAATCAATGAACCCAATTCAGTTACTATAGTAATAGTAGTACCATTAGAAAGTAAACAAGGCACAAAGAACAAATGGGAAATAGCTATGAAATTGTTCTTTCCTATTATATCAAATCCTAATTGTTCTTTCAGGTTATCTAATTTCTTTTGCAATTCAAAATACACCTGCATTTAAAAAATATTTTGACTTGGTCTTTTAAGGACAATGCCCTTTGCTTTCAGGACAGTTTAAAAGAAGTTTATAAACTTGGCGTTAAGGTATACTACATACATTTCCCAGAATAAAAATTATAAAATATACAGTAGCTTCAAATTATGAAGATGATAACACAAACAAATAAAATAAAAATGAAAGGCTACAACATCCAAAGTCTCCATCCAACATTCAAGGTGCCATGTTTTCAATTCTTCAGGTGTTCATCAAAAATAACCATTGGAACCATATGAAAATAATAAACAAATTACTGAAGGAAAAAAAAAAAACTATCACAATATCAATGTATATTTTTGTGATCAAAATTAAGCTGAATTATTCAATAACAATTCATTTAAATACATATAAAATTGTAAATGATTAATAAATATGTACAACATATCAAACTATTAGATATTACAAACATATAAAGCATACCTGACCAGCATCCACAACATAAATCAACCAGTCACTTTTTTCTTCTTCGATTCTTTGTCGTATAGCAGCAAGATCTGAAGTAGCATACATGTAACTACCATCTGATTTCACAATTGTCAGAGGTACATTTACACCTTCAACAAAAAGCACTTTCCTGCCTTCATCTTCAACTAAAACACCTACAAGTGTAAATGAAATTGCAAACTGAGTACAATATAATTAGTTAAAAAAAATATAAAGTTAAAATAGCACTCTCTATTATTCTCTCACATACTCTTTATAAAGATAAAGGTTCATTCTTTTTCCCACTCTCACATAAGACTATGAACCTTGGATAATGCTACGAATCCTTTGTGTATTGGCAAACTTTTATGAAGGTCTTTGGTGAGATTCTAAAACTTTTACTAAATCTATCGTGTGACCCATGGCAATTGTTTCAGTGATCAATCCCAAGTAAGTGGTTCAAGTATCTCAAATTTGCGTTTTAGTACATTTTTCCTGATTGACATCAAAATCTGATGTGGAACTATAGTTATAGTTGCAAGATAAGATATTGAATTTCATTTATCTAAGTTATTGTGTTTAAGAGTTATCCCATTTAAATGCTTGTGAAAATATAGATTGATGGATAGTTAACTCCTAGATGAATTTAGTTCCAAATTTTATAAATACATTTTCCAATATTTTGGAAAATGTAAAATATGTATACCATATTTCATTCTTCTTTACTTTGCAGTTATCATATTAAATTGTATTCAAACAGACAGATTTTCTTAGAATGGATTTTGTCCAAAATTAGATATAAATCTACAAATCTGATGCAAAAATCATATCCAAAGTTTCATTAATCTAGCTCAAACCATTTTTCAGTTATCATGTTCATAGACACACAACTGTTTATACATATATGTCTTACATAATGCAAAAATATGCTTTTATAATTCAGAGAGGCTTGATACATGAAATTTTTCAAAATTTCATTTTTGAAGTTTTTGACGGTCTCATTTATACTCAAGGAAGTAAAAAATTAGCATATAGACAGCTTGAATTTTAAAAAAGTTCAACTGCCTCCTCCAAAACTACCAATTTCTAATAAAAATAAAAATATATAGAAAATTAGAGTTTTTTAATAGTTTAAAAGTTTTTTAATAAAGCTTTTTCTTATGATGATTTTGACAAAGAAACAGTGAAGCCTTTTCCTCATTTTTCAAGTAATTCAACAGTTCGAAATTTTCCTTGACCTAGAATTAATACTCTAATTTTATCTCATTAAGCTATCGACTATTCATTACAGAAGGAATGATTGCATAAAGAAAGAGAGTGAAAAGAGCAATTACGTAATTAGTGCAACAACAGATAAGTTTAACATGAATGATGAAATTTTAATTCTTTACTAAAACCTGCAAATAAAGTTAATTATTCTTTTGATACATCACTTGTACAATTAAGTTAGGTCTCAAACACCCATTGGACATATAGCCATAGTCTGGAATTGTAAAATTACTGAAAATTTTTTCAACTCTATTAAGTAGAATTAACCCTGAATTTTATATTATTTTCAAACATTCCATTGATCACAAACACAATCAATCAATATTTTCTCTTTGTTTATCACTTATAAATACTTCCTTCTGCTATATTTATTTATATACTTGGTACTAAGGGAAAAAAGTCATTTACAGATAGAATAGTGAATTTATTTGTGTGTGTGTATATATATATATATATAAGGTTAGGGAGCAAAAAAAGTTTCAATATATCCAACTTATTGGTAATGTTATTGATTTTAGAGGAGAATTGAAAAAAGAAATAGTTATAAATTATAAATAACCTGCTATATAATTTGTCTCTGGCCATGGACGACTAAATAACAGACAGCACTGATTTGTAAAATCCAGTTAAAAATTGGATTACAATCCAATACAGAATTGGATGATGACTTTCAAATATTGCCAAAATTCATTTTTATCTACTTACAATGACAACGATCACCATTTTTTTTATGAGTGTAAAAACACTTTCTATGGAAAATCTAAAGATGATTTCCCATAGGATCACTGGTCGATCTTCTTTCTCTGGTACGAATAATTCAAACTCTATTGGTTCATCTTACTTCTCTGGTTAGAATCAAACTGTAAAACCATTACACTTCTCACTAGAGAAAATATACCACAAAAGATCAATTATTGGCTTTCCTTCTTTAATGAGAATCAATCACACAAAATAAATGTTTATTCCTTCTATAGAGAAACAATGCAATGTTTTAAAACAAGAATGTTTGTTCTGGTCTAAATTTTTAAAAACCATTTATTATTTGGCAGAAAAAAATTATTATAATATTTTTTTAACAATTCTTCCTTGCTGACAACGCTTGGAGAATAAATCAAAACCGCTTCACTGACTTGAAGAGATTTCTGTTGTGGCAGCGAGTATTGAGAAGATATCTTCTGCCTACAGTCTTTTTAAGAAAACTGAAAACAAGTTTTTTTTTGTTTTTTTTTGAATGGGATGCTGTTAATTTCATAGTAGAGCTGTAATGCAAATTATTATTATTGTTGTTGTTGTTCTACTTCTGAAAGAATGGTTTTTATCAAAGTATTTAAATGTGTTACTATGTATCCCCATAAGCTAACAAAACCACTCATCTATTTCAGAATCTGTATGCGAGTTCAAAAACGTTTCTTCGTGTATTTTTTTTTAACCTTTCCTTCACATTTCTTTCCTTTTATTTTCATTTTCTATTAATTATGGCATCATAATAAGACACAAGGAATGAATTGCAATGCGTTACAAATTGTCTTTTTGTAATTTTGGACAGCTTTGTTGGTTTATGAAAAAATATTGTACATAGTAAAAAAAAAAAAAAAAAAAAAATTAAAACAGCATTTTAAAACTTAAAACTCTGACAAAATAAATAGGTAAAAACATTTTTTTGAGAATTATTCACCATACTTGCAATTAAAATTTACGAAATATTAGGTATACCAATTCATAATTTTTAATTTTTTCACTCAGAAGAAGGGCTCTGGAAGAAGGGCTGGTTCATAGCTTCATGTTGATTTGCTGTAGGACAGTATCTATTATAATGGCAAAGATATGCAACAAATTCAGAGCTAATGTGATATTAAGTTTGTGTGATAAACATGCCTAGCTTCAAACAAAATAAAATGCATGTGCAGCAAAGTAAAGCACAAATGCAAACCATTGTATCTTTATAGAAACACACAGTGATAATGTCCAAATGCAAAATGTCATTATGCTTTAGTTTAGATAATTCAAAAGTGGAGATTCCACATCTTTGCATTTGGTGGGATCAGAAGGATGTTTTTTCCATGAGCTTCTGAAATTAGATGAGACAATGAATAGCATTCTCTACTATCAACTACTGATCAATTTGTATCAGATATTGATTAAAAAGCATCTAGAATGAACTGCAAAGCATGGAAAAGTGATTCTGCAGCAAAATAGCACCTCATCCTATGCAGCAAAAGATGCCAGAGACATCTACACATGGTTGAGAATTCTTGTCCACCCCACTATCAAATTTGGTCTCTTCAGATTACTACTTATTTTCGTCAGTGTCTCATACATTTCTGCAGCAACCCAATTTAAACAATTACAAAAATGTCAGAAAATGGTTTGCCGACTGAATCACCTCAAAATATGAATTTTTCTTCGAGGACTTTTACTATTAGAAGAGTAAAATGAAAAAAAAAAAAAAAAAAAAAAACATATATATATAGGAAGCAATTGTGCATACTTAGAAAAATGTATTTGTAAACTTTTTCCCCAACAACGATTGTGTTTTTTAATATTTTACGAAAATAAATATTTAGAATACTTAATATTTTAAGAAATATTGAGAATTATTTCTGGTGCACAAAGTATTTCTTTTCTTTCTTCCATCAGGTAGCAAAAACAGAGCTTGTACTCATAGTTTTCTACTACCTATTTCAATTGAGCAATGATGGCCCATCATAAGAAATTTTAAATAGGCATTCCGATTTTAAAAAATTTTTTAACTACTACACAACATATACTGCATGTTAATACTTTTCCCTATTATGACTAGTCTCTAACTCTCTCACTAAAAATTTAATAAAAAGCAAAAAATTAGAATCCAAATTCATTTGAAAATTAAAATTTACAATTTTCTGAGAATCATGAGAATGATTTAATTTCAAAATGATTAAGGAAGTGAAGTGCAGAAATAAAATGACAACCAATTACATACATGAATTTATATTAGGAAAAAATTATACCTCGTTCTTCTAGTTCTTTAACTAATTTTTTCATTCTTTCTTGATAAAAAGATTCACCTCTTTCAGTAATTTTAATATCCAAACGTTCATAAATTTTGGCTATCTCTGGAAGAAAATATAAATAAGTAAATAAAACTGGAACAAAACATTATTTAAAAAATTAATATCTGTTATTATAGAATTAAAAGAGGGAAAAACAGCCATTATTTATATATTTTATTATCAGTTTCTTTCTTTCTTTTTTTTCTATTTGAAATAGGGTTTGTTCACCAGATCCAGGCACTTACTAGCATGTTTCAAAACAAATAAATGCTAGTGATAAAAATACAACTCTTAAAAAAAAATCATAATGTGGTTCAAAGATTTTAAAATATCCCAAATGCTTAGTTATTTTACTGGGTTTTTTTTTTTTTTTTTTTTTTTGCAACAAAAGCTATGAACTTCTAAAATATATATCCTAGCAAAAAATTTGACTTAACAGGAGAATTCTACAAATCCAAGAAACATAATTAAAAATTAACTAATAATAGTCACATTGAAAAATTTCACTTATCATAATTCTGATTTTAACATGAAAACAGACAGAGAAAAGAACATTTTACATCAATATCTCTTCTGATTAAAAATTGAGACTTATCATTACAGACTCATTATCTATAAGAACTTGTTTAGCATGATGAACAATGATGCCAAGTTGGTTTGTGGTTTGTAGTGGCGGAATTATAACTTGCGTAATATTAAACGATTTTTTTATAAATATTTAATATTATTATTATTATTATATTTAATTTTTTCTTGTTAATTTAGTAGATAACATTTTGAATTTAGTTTTCAAATTTATAGAAATTTATTTTGCACTAGTTTTGATGATTCTCCATCTTGCAACAAATTTTAAAATAAAATGTGATTTGAAATTAGAGTTGGAAATTAGAAATCATACTTTCATTTGGTATGTTACACATTTTTTTTATTATTATTATTTCCTTCAACCATGAATATGAAAAAGTGGCTAATAATGGTGACTCAGATCTATAAGTAAATAAAATTTGAATGAGACAGAAACAAAAACAGAGTTGATCTGTATGAGAGTTATAGCATCTCTATTTTGGATTGACAAACTGAAAATTTTGTTTTAGAAATTAGAAACTCTGTTTAAGATAAATTGCATTAGTGCTGAAATTTAAGTATCTAGTCTCTTCAGTAGATTCAAATTTTTTATATGGGATATAGACAGCAGTGACAGTCAAACTAAATATTGTCAAAAACTAGGATCTTAAATTTATTTGAGGATAGTGAAAATACTAGAATTCAACAGATAATCACTGAAATTAATTCAGTCACTTGTAACAAAAAAGAAAGTCTATGGCTAATTCAGACATATTGGAAAATTTGCTTAAAACATAAAGTAATGCCTCAATTTGTCGAAACATTTTAATTCTCTGCAAGAAAGCTATTGATAATATAGCAATTTCGACTGATAAAACAAATGATATAAGCTCTAAAGCCAAAATTTGTAATCTCCTTTGGAGATTTTTTTTTAACTGTACATTTAATCAATAGCCAAGTAATAAACTATTTTAACAGTGCTTTTTTATTAAATGTGAATAGTTCTTACATAAAAAAATAAGCAAAATAATATTCCGTTCAAACACATTTAAAATTACATGTCAAGAGACAGCCAACTCAGTCGTGACGTTACAGCATACAACATATTTACCACACAGTTTCACAGTAATAAAAATTAAAATTATGTATTTATGCAGTAAAATGATAATGCCTTATAAATTTTCCAAATACATCAAATTAAATATCAATGGAATCTTTAAAATGCTGTTATGCGATTCCTTAAGTAAAAATATATCATAATTTATGTACCTTGTCTAGTAACATCACAAATCTGTTTCCAGCCTTTTATTATATTTGGTTCATAGTTCTGCAACTTTACTACACAAGAATATGCTCTTTTCTTGAATTCTTCATCACTGTCAAATCTCTTCTTAGATTCCTAGAAGAAAGAAAAATATTTTCAAAATTTTTTTATAGTTAATAATTTTTAATCCAATATTTATTGAAACGAAATTAATGAATTTATATAAATACATTTAAAGTTAGCTCAATAATTCTGAAATAAACTGAACAAGAACTTGATTTTTAATACCAAAGTAAAAAGTAAAAAGAAAAAAATAAACAAATACATAGAAACCTTATAAAATTCTTGGAGATTTTGGATAGATGGTGATTTTTCCATATAGTCAGGGAATTTATCTTGTAAATGAGCAATCAGCATTCCAAACTGAGTTCCCCAATCACCTATGTGGTTCAGTCGAAGAACATCATTGCCTGAATATTCCAAGAGTCTGCATATACTTTCTCCAATAATCGTAGATCTATTTAATAAATGGGTATAAAAAATATTTATTATTACGGAATGACATGATAAATAATTCCGTTTTTAAAAACTGATAATTTTCAAAAAAAAAGCTTAAAATTAGTTACATTTGGCAAACACGTGGTTTGTCATAAAAAAAAAGTAATAATCTAGCTAAGTGGAGTTTCGCATGTTGATTAAAATAGAAAATGTAAAAGCTAAAATTAATAATCTTGAATTTTTGAAATTACTAAAATAAATGCATTATTTTGGAGGTGGGAGGATTAGACTGTGAGTTTTATACAAATGGCTTGAATAAACCAAGTACAATACTAAATTAAGAAAACTAAATAAAATTTTAAATGATTTTTAAACATAACAATATTAGGGCTGATTTTTTTTAAGCACTTATTTGAAATTCAATATTCTCAATGATCAAATGCTACCATTTGGTGTCAGTAGTTCATTTATTATTATTTTTTTTAATCAGTTGAGATGCTACATGTGGATTGTAGCTTTTAGCATTGTGTAGATAAGAAGCAAACAGTAAATAGAAAAAAAAGCCAATAAACAAGTTAAAAAGGCAAAAACATATAAAATATATAATGGATGTGTTAACAAATATTGCAGAAGATAAAAGGAAAGCCTTTCAAGATTCCTTTGCTGATAACAATAGATTTAGATACCATGACATACATCGTCTCCCATCTAAAAAATCTTGGAGTTAAAATACATCAAAATTAATTCAATTGAATGCCAATACCAAGTACTAAAAACTGTAAATATATAATAGGAATGCACATAAAGAGACACTCTACTTTACACATAGATAAATTTTAATTTTAATTTAAAAAAATTACCTTAAATGACCAACATGCATTTCTTTTGCAACATTAGGGGATGAAAAATCAACAATTATTCTTCTTTTCTTCATAGGAGGAGGTTTAACACCTTCATTCAGCAAATAAGATATACGCTGGCTGTAGAAAATTGTTTTCACTTTGACATTAATGAATCCAGGTTTAGCAATATCCAAAGATTCTATTACTAGAGGGCAAGAAACATTGGCTATGATCTTTTCAGCACATTCCATAGGTGCCATTTTTAAACCTTGCTGACGCATTATCTAAAAGACGCATTATCTAATTATCCAAAGAAAACACTGTGATCATAGGAAAGCAAACTTCAATCGTTATAATTTTACATATTTTAATGATAGATACTTTCTGTTAAAATATATTACAACAAAATAATTTATATATAACTAATTATGCATTAATAAAATTAAAATAAAAATAATAGTTTTTGAAAATATATACTTTTATTAATATGCTAAAATGTAAGTTTTTTTTTTTGATATTTTATTTTCAATTTTTTAAGTTCTTAATTGTTGATTAATAATTATATAATATTCTGGAATTTTGTAATTAATTTTTTTATAAATCCACCTTAAAACAGGTGGCATTGCTTCTGTCAAATCAAAATTTAAATAAAATTAATCCAATATTTGATAATTAAATGAAAAAATATTTAAATATTATATTATCAATAGCTAAAAATATATTATATTAAATAAAATTTATTGTACCATCTAGAGACACTGATATATAATACAAAATAAAATTAATTTCACTACTACATTTAATTGATATAATTTAATACATGAAAAAATATACATGCTAAAATATGAAAGGATATATATGAAAATATTCAAATAAAAACAATAATTTTCATAGAATCAAGAAAATAGCACAGTTACTTTTTCAAGTAAAAAAGAGGGGAAAAAAATAGGAAAAAGTATTTAAAATAAATAAAGTAATATAATTCACTAACTTGAGCAATATTCATTGCACTGTTACATTGATAGTCACCAAACTTTTCTGATGTTGATCTGGTAACATTGCATTGAAAGTTTTCTAATTCAGGGAAACCTTGTCTGATAGCAACTGTAAAAGCCTCTTGTAAAACATTCAAAATGGATCCCTGGAGTGCTATAGTTTCAGTCAGTTCTTCAGCATGCTAGAATATATAGGATTATCATAAACACAGCTTTCTTGAAATAAGAATTTACATTTTTGTGTGTGTAACTTCAAAATACATACACAAAGTAACTTGGAAAACAATTTCTTATTTCCTACAGAATCTTTGAACACTAATAAGGCTTGACATAAAGATATAGATTTTTAATGCAGTAACTTTTTTTCCTATTCCCCTTTTCTGCAGACGAAATTTCAAAACAAAATATACTTTTAAAATAAAAGCAGTGCCATATATTTTAAATGTCAGCTTAAAATATCTATGTTACAAAATGATAGAATAATTCTGTTAAAATTATGGTCTGATTTTTTTTTTTTTTTTTTTTGGCAATATACATTTGTAAACATCATTCTTTTTTTAAAGTATATATATATCTAAAAACTGATATTAAAGTTACACTGACATTTATTTTTAAAAAATATCAAAATTTTTAAATATATATACATAAAGAAAAGGCAACATACTCTCTTCAAAATATTGATTCGATATTGCAATTTATCATTTTCAGTTTGTAAAGTTGAAACTTCCTGTGGCAAACTGACATCATTTGTTAGTTTTTCAATAGCATTTACTTCTTTTGCAGCTTCATTGTATAGCGTTTCCTAAATAAAAATTCTAATATTTCATAAAAATAAAAAAATAAAACATAAGAAAAAATTTGTTTTTAAATATAAATTTATGAAACAATTCAGAATAGAATGCAATAACAAGTTCTAAGTTTTCATAAAAATATGTTGTATATTATGACTCTGTTTTAAAGCATAATGAGGATTAATTTACAAAGGATCTCTTAATTTTGAACAATTGTCAGATAACAAGGGCAACCTATGAGCCAGCTCAGATCTCCAGATTTTTTAGTTATAATAACAGGAAACAGCACCAATTTTAATATGCAACAAATACACATACAAAAGAAATCTTTAATAGAATTTAATTTTGTATATAGAATACCGAGTTTATAATTAGGTTCTTCAATTTAAAATTGGAAAGATAATTTCACTTTTAGATTAAAAGAATATCCAACCCCAAGAGATCCTCCATTGGGCAGCAATGGACTTGTAGAATATCAAGAATAAATGGAAAGCTGAGAATCGTTAAAACTAATAAAAATGTTTTATATTCCAATTCTATTTAAAATGCATTCAAATTCAAATTATGAAGATAAATAGTAATTTTTTTTAATTACCATCTTAATTTAAGATATAGTTTTTCTCATTCACATTACATATAACATTTACATAATTTCATCATTTATAAATTTCCAAATAATTATTATAAAATTTCTTAAATAAAGATTTTTAATTAAACATCATTTTAATAACCATTAAATAAAAAGATAGTATTAAAATATTCAATTCTTAATTGCCAGTTTCATGGTAAGAGAAAAATCTTACTTAAAGAGAGGGGAATTTATATGATGTTAATGAGATTAGAAACTTGCTTCTACCTGGAAAGATATTCATATAGGAATGTTTCAGGGGATTGGATTCAAGAGAAGGCAATAAAATAAACTATAATTTTATTTACCTAAGCTCTGTTCCCCAAGAAAAGATTGTTATAAAAATATATCCCATCCAGTAAAAAATGCACTGCTAGTAGTACGAAGTACTCAGCACAATCGCACTACCAGCAAAAAATGCCCAATAATCTCATTATCTATTTTCATACTATTTTATGTCACTCAGAATATCGAACAACATTTTAGATATATAATACAATATTTTGCCTTGTAAGGTATGACACTGTGAAAGTTGTAATAATTAATTAGGTCACTTGATGCAATAGGTTGAAAGGGAATTATTGATTGAACTTTGACTGTTATGAGAACATTGCTAGGATGGTACAATCTACGGAAATATTCAGCCATTATCAACTATTTTCAAAAGCTAACATCTTTTTATTTCAATGGTGGTAAATGAATATACGATCAGCTGATTTAAAACGAAACTTGAATATAATTTTTCTGATCAGATGTAAATTTAAAGATATTCCACAAAAAAATATTTTATATGAAGAAATTACAGTATAAACATCCTAAAAGATATAAAAATTATATTTATGTTATATCGTTGAAAGTTTATTTATGAATATGAAAGTTTATTCATTTATATACTTAAAATAAATACAATATTTAATGCAGGATTGTAATGATTTTTTTTATTGTATAAAAATTACCAATCGCTTGACAGACTCAACAGGTTCCATTACGACTGAAATAGTATAGTTACTATGATTTTTAAAAAGAGCTTGCCAAGCACCGGTATCTTGAGCAGAACGTGGTTCCGAAAAGAAACAAACAAGGAATTGAAAAATTGCCACGCAGAATTTGAGAGCAAGAAAAGTTTTTTCAATCATTGTATTAAAATATGCCGAAATAATCAAGTATTTTTTTTTTCTCTTTGAAGGCAATGTTTTCTCAATTCATAATTCAATGAACTGTGATAATAAATCAAAGAAATTAATATATATATATATATAATCAAAATTGTGATAATCTGAAAAATATGAAATTACAATATGCAAACAGTTTGGCAACAGATGAATTCCATTCCATAAATATGTAAACATTAGGCTCAAAGAAAAGGCGCGATAGGTGTAAGTGTGTTGTAGAAAATTTGCTGATTTACTTTTATTATAACAGGTGATTTAAGTTTTGTTTTTGCTATTGTACAATTAAAGTTTTTAATTTTTTGAAAATTAAAAACTTAATTTTGAAAAGTGATACGATATATATGTTTATATTTAAAATTTCCTACCTTATATAGTTTTAAAATTTTGAACTTGAAGAAAAGGAGGATATGAGCTAATATTGTTCGTGGAAGATTTGCTATCGTCTCACTATGCAAGGCTTCGATTTCTTGATTTAAAATTCTTGTATGATAGGTTTTCTTTCCTTTATTGTATTTTTTGCCTGACTGACCGATATTTATGTGCATAGTCGTAATTTGTTGGTAGAAATTATTTTTCTTTTTAATGCAATAATTTTCATATTAGTAATCCAAATTTTTGCAATAACTTTATATCTTCAAAGAGTTCTTGTGTTTGAACCATAATTTTTCTTAAAAGAAGCTGCTATTGCATTCAAATAAAATTTTTACTAACGTTTTACTTTCCTTTACAAATACTATTACTCATTCCTTATGATAATTCTTATTTCGGTTCATCTTTATTATATGCTAAATGTAGACATTACATTTGAGATAAAATTTTGTGTAATTCTATTTCTATGTAGAGTATACATATTTCATTTGAAATTCAAATTAATTAGGAGGATTGTCTGAATTTTCATTTTCAAATATGAGCTCTGATGATAGTGATTGCAGTGAAGATATTCCAGAAGTAGCCGAGTGTCAGAGGTTATGCGAAAAATTTGCAGAAATTACGGAAACTGATGAAGCTTGCGCTCAGTTTTACTTGCAGGACCGCAAGTGGAATTTAGAGGTAATGTTTTTAATTTTTTTGTGTGGAATTTTTTCAGAAATGAGTAGTTGTAGAGTAATGAAGTGAATAAATAAATAAAATAAAACTGGCCAATATTATAAAATATCAATTATATCTGCCTTTTTCATTCTAGGTATTTAATTTTTTTTTCAGGAAGAGAAAGATTATTTTTTAATTAACTGAAACTTTTTAATTTTATAAATTTAAATTTTTAGGGAAGCTAATTATTTATTTTAGAATCAAATCTGAACTATTTTATTCTTTTTATTTTTAAAAAAACTGAAATTCTAAGAAAATCCAATATTTTATATATATATACATAGCCAAAATCCAATATAGTATATCATCAATATATAACTATAGTCCAAATGAAATTTTAAAACAGAATCTATTTACCTCTGACATTACAGTATTGTTTACTTTTACAATATTTCTAAGATTATCCATCTTGTGTACATCACCTGTATTTTCCCATACATTTTGTAATTCTATGTACGAAATATGTATAATCTATATTTTTTCATGGTGTAATTTTTTTTTTATGAATTGTCTTTTAGCAATCTGTGCATGATTTTTTTGAAGATAGAAATAATAAAGGTGCTGTACGAGTAAATGATAAAAAGGAAGCACAAGTTGTTGTAGTAGTAGAGTAAGTTTTGTGATTTTTGAGTTTCATATATTTTCTTCTTCCTGGAATAGTTATTTTTTTATGAAAAGGAATAAAAATTACATTTTGTCTGTATCTGAAATTTTAACAATTATAGTGGTAGCAATGAAAGATTGGCTGCTGCTGCAACAGCTGTGCTAGCTGAATCGGCTCTTTGTCGTAGTGCTGGAAATTCTTCACAGAAAAGAGCATCTACAACTACTACAGAGGAATTAAATTCCAGTACAAAGAAAACAAAGCCCGTTTTGAAGTTTATTACTTGGAATATTGATGGCTTAAATGAAAAGAATTTAATGCTTCGTACCAAAGCTGTTTGCAAAACAATTATGAAGTAAGTAAATATTTTTATGTCCGTATACAATTTGTGGATTAATTGAAAGAGATTTGTTTGGTGTTGGATTATGTTAAAATTTATTGCATCATTCTGATGTTGCGATTTTATTTATAAATATTTATTATAGTATTTTTTTTATTTACAATCTGACATATAATACATATTGTTTGACATAAACTACATATTATTTTGATCTTAATTATTAAAGTAATATATAAATATTATAAATGGGTATTTCTATCAGCTTCTTATGAAATTCCAGGTTTTGCATTTACATATTTAAAAGTAATAAATTATTTTTATAATTTTTTTTCTTAAGTTATATAATGCTATTTATCAAATACTATTCCAACAAATACATTCTTTTTTTTTATTTTTGAAGTTCTTGTTTCACTGTGCTCTTTCCATGTTTTATTAGCTAATCTCAAATTAATAATTTCAATTAATCTTAATTTTTAATATTTTTATTATTGTTATACTAGATTTATACTTTTTATTTGAATGTTCATTTCTTGACTCCACTCCTTCCAGAATGGTGATCATATTTAATGAACTTTCCCCACCCACACACATTATTTTTTTAATGTGCCTATGGTCCTTGAAATTTAATTTGAGCCCTGATGTGGTATCCTTGTTCCACGGACTACCAGGTGGCACTACATCTATCTTCTATCCACCAACTGACGTCACACGGACATGAGCTTGGGCGAGCGAAAGTGAAACATTGGACTTGGTGTTTGTGTGTGGCGTAACTGAATGTCTGTGATGTTAACCAACTGGATGTAAATGGGCAGCAACCGCCCTTCTAACTCTTTACTTCTTTCCTTTTTAATTTTTTGTCGTGTCATCTTTATGTTTGTTTGTCTTCCATTAAATTGTGAAACGCACAACTTGACTATTTAATTCGTCTTGGAACTCGGATGGTAGCTAGGCTTCCATCCTACATATATATATTGATTATTCCTGGAGGGAGAAGGGGAGAGCTAATTTATGATTTTGTTTATTTTTGTTCCCTAAATTTCATATTGAATCTAGATAAAATATCTCAAGAATTTTGCTTTGTATAGAGACTTCCTGAAAAAAATATGAAATTTTTTATGAGTGATGCTGAAAATATAACTTGAATGGAATTAGCATATTATATGTCCCATCATGATATATATCAGCCTCAAAAAAGTACAGCAAAGTTAAGGCATGGTAAAGGAAGGAATGAATGTGTGTTCTCTGGCATATACTCCAAATCATTGTTCTTGGCTTTTGCCGGGTTAACAAACAAAATTCGCAAATACCACAAAAGTTTATTAAACTGTGTTGGATGCCACCAAGGTGCCGGGTTACCTCGAACAAAAATCGCGAATACTTCAAACATTGCTTAAACTCTATCTGATACCACCAAAAAAAGCCAAAATGGCCTTCATCTTAAGACCTTCATAAGAAAAGTCATAAATCCAATCAAATGAAAGCGGGGTGCAGCCTAACTTTGCACATAAAGCGTCTCTTGCTACTTCATATAAAGGACAAGAAAGAACGTTATGTTTGCAGGTCTCTGGAACCTCTCAGTGGATAAAATTAGGATAATTGATTCGTCCATATTTATAAAGAATATCATTAACTGGAAGAGTTCTAGAAATTAGTCCTCATTTCATCAAGACAAGTTGATTGTTTTTACGGTAACATTTTCTAGCCACCTGTATTTTTCATAGTACTCACATTTTTTCATCTCATTCCATTTTTTGTTTTGCTTCAATCAGATAGCTTTGTAACTTGACGATTGAACATCTTCAGGTGAAATCCAGTCACAGATTATCGGGAAAGTCAATGCCTGTTTAGCAGAAGAGTCTGCCCATTCGTTTTCTGCAATTCCCACGGGGGCAGGAGTATATACCAGTGTAAAGAAGAGCATAGTTTTAAGGCATCAAAAATAATATGAGCTAGAAGAAGAGAACTCCTTGGTGAATGAAAATTGAGGCTCCTCAGGGCCATCAGGTTTGACATACTATAAAGTTCAGAACATCCAAGGCCAAAGTAAATCCCTCCTCTGAAAGCACTGAATTTATATTATGTATTGTCCCCTTAATTATAGCATTTGTAGAACAATTAATTGCTGCTATTACTGTTGAGTGCTTATTCTTGGATGCATCTGTGACCAAAATTATTCTATCCCATGGATAGATGCTTTATACTCAGCATATAAACAATCTGATGTTGTTGGGATCTAAACCTCTATGTTGGAATCCCAATTCGTGAGTATTTATATCGAAATTCTGATATTCTTCCCCATTAACTGGGACCAATATGATTTTGTTCAGTGACAAGTTTTCAAACTGCGAGAATGCCTCCATTGTGGCTCCACAAGGAAACTTATTATAAATGTGGTTTGAAATAATAGAATTGATCTCGATAATAGATCTCGATACATCTGTGAAATCACAAGCTGAAAATTGATTGACAAAAAATGCTGTATTTTTCCTCACAATTCTCAGTTTCATAGTAATCTTGTGTGATATCTTGTAAAGAATTGGAAGAGGTGCCCAGCTGGGGAGCCCGAGACCGAAGCAAAGGATATTATTCTAAATTCTTTGCAGAGTTTCATATCTTGCTTTATTGGTCATGCCAACTGTGTGAGCACCAAATTCGATCGCTTGAGTGACAGCATCGTTTGAGTTGATGACTTCCTGAAAAAATCTAGGAATGTTAATTTCATCAGTTAGTCAGGTTGACGCGACACTAGTCTGCGGAGCTTCTAATTCTTCACCAGTTCCATTGATCCTTAATAATGTATGCTTCCTGAAAAATTGAATGATTTGGGATTATATTCTAGGTCATGATCTTCAAAATATCTTTTTTATAGATGGAAGACATATTGTTTGACCTGAAATGTAATAGTAAATGTCTGAACGATCAGCTTGTATACACAACGGCAACAACTTCCGGCAACTCCAACCAAAAAACTGCATCTTCTTCAATGAAATGCTAATTAGTCCTCTTATTCGCATATCATACTAGATATTAACTCTTGGGCGGCTGCATCCAATTAAAGATTTGAAAAGCAGATGCTGCCGATTAAAAAAAAAATGGGGAAGGGAAATTTTGATTTATTCCTAACAAATTATTTAACATGTTTATTAATATAATTGTGTTTTCTTCCGAAAGGCATGACATTTTCTTATTGGCCTATTCTAAACCTGGGGATTTATTTCTATTGTTTGAGAAAGCATATTGCAGCTCTCTAATGGAAAAAGAGTGGTTCAATCTCTCATATTCAATTGTCTCAGCAAACTCAATCGAGAAATCCTCAGGAAGTCGTTCGGTCGGTGCTTTCTCAATTAAGCTATACGCGATTGCATTAGCCTGAGTAAGCGGTGCTGTTAGAGTAATGCCCGAGCAAAGAATAAGATTATTAATGCATGTGGATCCATCCTTGTTCAGCAGAGTTTTAATGACCTGAAAAGCGCAATGTGGGGACGCAACCTCCTGCGACGAAGAATTGCATTTACGTCTCTTCACATATTTTCTAAGAAGCGAAGCCATGTTCCTATAAGCGACCCAGTTCGAAATAGAAAGGTGTGATTTTGCCTTTCTAAGAAGTTTTCTTTTCATTGCCTTGAGACAATTGCACTTTACATCCCAACAAGGAAAGTGAGAGTGATTGGTCCAAGAAAGAGAGTATTAGGATGTACTAGCACTTTCCTGAAAAATTTGAGTAAAACTGTCAAGAGACAGAAGTTGGACCTTTGAATTAACTTGTTCACTTTTTTAGAAAATTTATTCCAATTTATGTATTTGTGGGTATGAAGGGACTTCATGCCGATGTTACAGATCGAGATGAAAATGGGGCAGTGATCATTGTTGTATAGATCATGGGAAATCTCTATCCTACTATATATGTTGAACAAATCGACAAGTCTAATAAAAAGAGGGTTTGGATCCCTTGATATCTGGTGAACCTGTTCGTATTTAGTAAGCACATTTGGTTCAAACTAATCCAATCTAAGACCAAGTTAGCATTGGAGTATGTATCATAGCTCTCGACTGCCAGGTGATGCATATTGAAATATAGTCCAACAACTCGAAAGGAGGAGTAATCTGGGATGCGAAAGAATCCAGCCAGAAAGCTTCAAACCTGTCATCAGGTGAATAGAGATTAATAACTGTGATTTGGAAATCCAAGTTCGGACCAAGCCAAATCTTTAACGCCAAGACCTCCACATCCGATGGAGGAAGGACAAGAGCAATATGCTGAAGCGGGATATCCTGACGAACTGCCGTAATAAGACCGCCTCGAATCGAATTTTGCCTTTCAATACGAAATATTTTTAAGTGAAAATGGGTATGATGCTCTCAGCCAAGATTCCTGCAATACTGGACAAGAGAAAAGGGGGGGGGGTTCGAGCTGCCAAGGGATCTTACTTTTGATCCCACGGACATTCCATTGAATAAAATGCATTGGTATATATATATATAATATACAGGGAAAAGAGGGAGAGATAAAAAAAAATCAAGGGACTTATCCTAATGTCCAAAATTTCTTCTTCCCCACTCAGATTATTTAGGAAGGGAACTTTGATCAAGAATAAGACTTGGGCTATGAGAAGGGCTGTAACCAAAATTTAATTCGAGCAGTACCATTTTATTATTTAAAAAATCTATAGTTGCTTGTTGATTTTCAATTATGTTGCGAAAAGTATTATTCTCCTCCACTTTTTCGTCACAGTTTTTTGGATTTTCGCGATACAAACCACATATTGGTGGTTTACAAGACCAGTAATTAACTTGGTTGGCTCCTGAAGGACTAATTTGAGATCGGAAGCTTGTTTGTGGAGATTATCAAGAGTATAAACTGGCGATCACTCTTGAATTTTTGCGCAAAGGTTGATGATGTCACTGTTGCCCTTGCTTCCTAGATAGAGATGTCTTTGTCTCTGGCCAAATTAATAATTTCGTTTTCTATCGAGTAGAAACAAAAATTCTTACTTAGTGCGCCATGCGCCACTTCACAACGAAAACATTTAATGGGTAGAACACATTCTTCAACGTGCGTGCCCCCACAATTTTTACATCTTTTGTTGTTTTAACAACGACGTTGTGTGTGTCCAAATTTCAGACACTTATAGCAAGCACACTTTGGGATTCTCAATAAATCTTGAAACTTTAAATATAATACGACCAAGCTTTATTTTTTTGCGGTTCAATCTCTTCAAATAGCACAATTGGAATGGGATCTGTTGTTCTCAATTCTAGCTGCAGTGATATTTTCAACAGAGAGTTCGTTGTTGATATCTGCATTGCTCATTTCTGTGTCTACATCGCGAATAATATATTTGGTGACGATGTTTGTATCAATAATTCGGACAAAAGCGTTTGAAAAACTCTTAACATAGTCACTTTTTCAACTGAATTTAGGTGGCGCTTAACAATAATTAATTTTTTTGTGTTTATTTAGAAAAATGTACCATCACTTTGAGTGATGGGTTCAAATTTGGTGTTGACGTTAGTTGGCTTAATCTATGGGGACGAGCCGGTCTTGCTGTCTATACACAATTTAATGATAGAACAGTCTCTTTGAAGTTCTATCTTAGCTTTGTCAACGATTGGGAATTCGTTTGACAATGTATAGTTGATCCTCCTATCTTTGCAGCAGCTCTCGGACACAGGGTCATCGGGTTTATGCTTTGTCATGCCCGACTCTGGTTGAAATCTGCCTGATAGAAACAAAACATTTACCAAAAGCAAATAATCGTAAACATCATACACAGTGCCACTACCATTTCATCCCCAGGGAAAAATGACGTCGAACACCAGTAATCTGTTTTTTAAATTCTCAGTTTCTCTTAAGTATTACAATTGTTCTTTGTTCCTAATTTTCTTTTGTAATACGAGTTTGTTTATTCAATTTGTTCTAATTGTCTATTTATTTATAAAATATATTAAATGGCATTACCATGTTGACTTGGGTCTGTGTATTGATGCATGCTCATTGTAAATTGTACTTTTGGCATATATGAAACGTATTAAGTTCAAAGTTAGACAACTGTCAGTGCTTAATTTGTGTTTCTAATGAAGTTGTGTAACTTAATGATGAGAACAGAATGTGTGTAAACTTGTCATGAATGTTTTTTTTTTTTTTCCCCCTTCTCATAGTGAATCGCATTAAATAATTAAAGGACAAACTAAATTTTTATTGAGACTGAGGAGGTTTTATATAATTTTTAGATTCTATTTGCTTGATTTTTCATTTTAGATTATCCTAATGATATTCTTGATAATTGTATTCCTGATAGTATTTTTTTTATTAGAAAGTTAGATTACATGAAATATTTTTACTAGTAATATTTGATAATTTTTTTAACTGCAAATAATACTTATATTTACTCATTGCTTTAGTGAACAAGCAGATATAGTATTTTTACAAGAGATTGTTCCTGAATCTGCTGAATATTTTTTAAAGCAACTGACAGATTATGATTGTCTTTTTGGAAATGAAGTTGGATACTTCGTTGGTACATTCCTCAAGAAATCTACTGTTTCTTATAAAGAATTCAAGATTATTGACTTCACTACTAGGATGATGAGGAATTGTTTAAAAGTGAATGTAAGTATATTTCTCTTTAGTGTAACTTTCACATGAAGCATTTAGAAATTATGTAGTAAAGCAAACAGATAATTTTAAATCTTTAAGGTGCATAAAGGTAATTGAAATTCTAGCAGAATTCACCCACTTATTTACAAAAGTCCTTAATTTTCAATACTTTTTTAATATAAAATTCCTTTTATCAAATTTTTAGCAAAAAAAATCTTTATTTTCTGTTTTAGGATTTTAGTTGTTGAACAAAAGCTCTGATTTTTATTTGTGATAACTAACTAGCACACTGAAGAGCCAAAACATTATGATAATACCATATTTTTTGATAAACTCATCTGATAACTTGGAAGGCATGTGATTGAGTGGGAATTGTATTAACTGCTACTGTATTAACTGCTAACTGCTAACAAATCATTTTTGCAATTATAGGGGAAAGTCTGCTGATCTAAGCTAATTTAACAGAAGGCGGATTATAATAGCCCAGAGATTCAGAATGAGTATCTCCAACACTGCATGACTGTTAGATTATTCACAATCTTCTGTTAATTTTTATACAAAATCGATAAAAGATGGTGAAACCAAAAGTAGATACTAGGTGTTGAATCTCTACATGTCATCAAAAAAAAAAAAAAAAAGTCATCAGCAACTGTCCCACTAGGTAAAGCAAAATCGGCACCACACTTTAGCTCATCTAACAGCCCAGTACAATTTAGGTTCAAATGCCAGTATTTCAGAACACACAATTCAGCTGATATTGTTGGATATGGAACTGCACAGCAATTTTCACACTTGTGTGCCTCTGTTAAGCCAGCATCACTGTCATCTAAGCTTATGGTGGGCCCAGGAATATTGAGACTGCACCATGAATAAGTGGAAGAGAGTTGCCTGGTTTAGTGAATCATGGTTTCTCATTCATCGCATTAATGGTTGTGTCAAGTTACATTATCTACCAAACAAAGAGTTGCTTCCCGTATATATAGAAGCTTGTATAGAGGCTAGTGGCTGCAATATTATGCTTTAGGGGGCGTTCTCATATGCAGCTCTGGCACCCGTAATTGTGGTAGAATAAAACATGAAAAATGTGGATTATTGAATTTGATTGTAGATTAGTTGCACCCTACATCTGGAAATAGAATCTTTCAGTAAGACAATACCCCATGTCACATAACTCGGATTTGATTGGAATAGTTTGAGGAGCATAATGATGAATTTCAATTAATGCCCTGGCCACCTAACTCATTGGATGTAAATCTAATTGAACACATTTAGAATTTCATGGAAAGGCAACTAGGGGATCAAACACCATCTTATTGGAATATCTCGACTTTGCATGACTGCTACTTAAACATTTGGTATAACCCGTTTTCAGTCAGCTACCAAGAACTTGTGGCATCCATGTCCAGACGAATTACAGATGTTTCGCAGGCTAAAGGTGGCAGAACGCATTATTGAGTAGATGGCCATAATGTTTTGGCTCTTTAGTGTATATCACTATTAGTCATTCAAATTGGACAATATTGGCTCATCCAGTTTATTATTGTGACATTTTTCTTTTTGTTTTCTAGGCTGTTTATAAAAATAAAAATTTGCTTTTATTTAATTCCCATCTTGAAAGCACTGCTGAAGGAACCGATGAAAGAAAAATGCAATTAAAGCAAATATTCAAAGAAGTTTTGGTCTCTCCTAATGATACTACTGTGATATTTGCTGGTGATTTAAATCTCAGAGATAAGGAGGTAATATTTTGCTTTGTTGCAAGTAAACTTTTCTTTATAAGAAAACATGTTTCAGTTTATAACTTTCAGCTAAATGGATTTTTCTACTATGGAACTACTCCATATCACATTGACTTGTTAGAGAGGTTGAGCTTACTTGATTCTAAAATATCTTATTAGCTCTTTCCATTCCCTTAAATTTTCACTTTAATAATTATCTGTTATGAATATATTTTTTAAAAAATTATAAAAGTGTTATTGACTTTAAGTTATCAAATTTATTTTATGATAATATTAACAGATTTGTCCTAACTAACTTATCTTTATTAATGTTACATGCTTTCAATAGTGGTATGTAGGGAAATTGGAAGACTTTATATTATAATGTTGAATAACTAATTCTCTCTTTAAAGTATCATTCATTTATTGCAAGAATTGAATGCCTTTTACATGAAAACCATTCATTCTTTAGAGTGGTATCAATTAAAAACTTTTTTGTATAACAAAATACTATCAGATTTCAATCACTAATTCTATTGTTATATTAACCCTTTAAAGGACCATTTTTTTCAAGTCATATTATGTTAAAATATTTTTAGACTTGAAATTAGAATAAGAAAAAGGATTCATTTAGCTTGTTAGATAAATTTAATTGAATTAATTAATTTGGTTAATTAATAAGTAACAAATCAAGGCACATCATTTTGTGCGAGATAAAGAACTGAAGCATCTAAATTTCTGTCTTTCTAAAAAAGTGTGTCAGAACTTATGCCAACCTACATAATTGCATACAAAGATTGATAAATTTGGTGGGAAGCATACTCCCATGGCCCTAGAAAGGGTTAAATATCTACCATCAATATAATAAATGAAGTTAATAATGTGTTATCAGTGACCAAGCCTAAAATGGGTAGATTATATTTTACATGTTTGTCAAGCAGGATAAGATTTACTTATGATGTCAAAATGGGATTTTAGATGAAAGTATGTTATTGTTACAAATTTGCTTTTCGTGTAATTTGTTATTAATATTGCGTGGAAGTACATTGAGGAAGGATGGTGGTGCCTCTACTGTCATTGCAAAGAATTTGCTGTACATTACCAAGATATAAAGTAAAATAATAAAAATTATTATTGGAATATATAAGTAAAAATTGATATTAAGTTGAAAATTACAAAATAATTAAAGATACCTTATATGACCATAATTATTTCCAGAACGATTCCATGAAAGGAATGGAATGAATTTAAAAAGGCCATTGTGGCACGAATGCTAGATCTACAATAGCATCAAAAATGAGCGAGAAAACAGTGTAAAGAAAATATAGCAGGTCCATTGGGTAATACCAACGTAATTTTTACTAGACAGTTCCAACACATTGTGAGATTGCATTGTACCTATACCACTACAGGCCCTTGCTGCATATGATATACTTGTAATGTATCTAAACCTGAACCATTATACTTCTCTATGGTTCTTCTACAGTGTAAATGATCTGTATGGTTCTACTATCTATAGTGTAAATCTGAGCTACTTCTCCCATTATTTAAAATTTTTAAAAATTATGTTTAAAAGTTTAAAATTTTAAGTTTTTTTAAAAAAGAGCTATTGTATATATTTAATAAAATTGAAAATAAATATGCAAATCTTTTATAATTTTACTTTTTTAAGCATTAAATATTCTTTTCATTTAGTGATTAAAAAAATGTTGTTGATTTCATTTAGCTTTAACTATCTAGTGAGCCTAATTAAATGCTGCAGATAATTGATATCGGTAAAAACTTTGGCTTATATTCTTCAATATATAAATTGCATTTTTTTCTGTGATAAAATTATAATGACAGTTTTCCTTTCAGTGTATATGTTTGTCATTATACTGCTGATAAATTTCATGTTATTTTTTTTTCCAGTTAAATGAATGGGGTGGATTGCCCACTGGCATAGATGATCTGTGGATAGCTTGTGGACGCCGAAAAGAATGCGCCTACACTTTTGATATGACTCGAAATGATAACCTCATTATAAATGCAAAGTTCAAGCCTAGATGTAGATTTGATAGAGTTTATGTCCGGCATTCCTCTCCTCGTCAGCTAAAACCTTCATATTTTGGGCTAATAGGACTTGAACGATTATACCCTCACCGATGCTTTCCAAGTGATCATTGGGGAATATTGAGCCATTTTGAAATGGAGTAGTAAGTAATACAAATAAATGCTTTCATATATTTTCAGTTTTACTAAGTAAAAAAAAGGAAAAAAAGCTATTTTTAAAATATTTCATATGACAATCAATATCAACAACCGTTCTTTGAATTTTTTTTGTCGTATTGTCTAATATGTTTACTGTAAATATTTATTCTTTTTTCATCCTGGTATATATAAAATCTGTTTATTTCTTGATTAAACTTTGCAGAATTCATACTTATGTAGCACATTTTGAATTTTATTTCTATTCTGATTTACAAGAACAGTAAAATTAAATTATATATGATTCAATGATTATATTGTGATATTTTATGGGCAACACATATTATATATGCAAAATAATTTTATTCCTTTCTTTTAAAAATACAAATGATTTCAAAATATTCATTAAGTTTTTTTTTTTTTTTTTCTAATATCAAGCCACATTTAATGACCAGCTTGTTCAAAAGGAATATTATTGTATTTAATTTCTATTAGGTATCTTATGCATAACAACATATATATTTCATTCTACAAAGTTTTTAAAACTTCAAATTAAATTAGAAATGTAAACATTATTTTAGTGTCTTTACACATATTTTTCCCTTTGTGTCTATGATTTTTCATAATGGAATATAATCAAATATCACAAAGCATGAAAAACATAACTATTTACATTTATTCAACATATAATTATGCCTGATTGTGTATAACTTCATTTTCTTATTTTTTATGAAATATATTCTTGCCTTGTTCATTAAAACATTAAACTGGATTGTTCATGTTGATAAAAATAAAGAAGAGCATATGTTTTCATTACTCCTAATTACTATATAATATTTTTATTTTTTATTGCCACATAATGTCTTTGTGAGATTTGTTAAGAAGTGAATGAAACTCCAATTTTAAAGAATATGAAAATTTAAACAGCATCCCATTCCTTGCCTTTTGACAATGAACTGGTAAGAATAGTTATTATTAGGTGTGTACTATATGTATGCGATATACAAATTTCTACTCATTTGTAGAAGTTTGCTAATCAAATTCTAGTTACTTGTGCCCGTTTGAATCAAAAGTAGGATTTTAACATTGGGAGAAAGCATGTATTTAAATATTTCATAAGACAATGAAAATTATTTGAATTTCATTGTAGCAGTGAACAAATATTGTTGCAAATTTTATGTAATGTTATGTTATTTTTTAAATATCAAAATTAGAAGAAATCTTTGTATGACAGATATATTGATACCATTAAAGACATTTTTTTTTTAATTTTTAATGGAGCCAAAAATAATTTTTGATGTATTTTTTTCTTTTGTAGATTGAAAATATTTAAATTTTGCTTAATTTTTAATTGAAATTTTGAAATAAAATGCCCTGAAATGCATTTTTTTTCCACTCACCAAGGGTCTTGTACCATTAATTACATTCTAAACCCACTTTGCAAAGTACATTTATGACAAAATTGTGTAGTTTTGATCCAATAATCTGTCCTGTAGAGTACTAATAAATATATTTGCTCTTATCATTTATTTGTGATGGGCATATTGTTTTATCTGTAAGCAAAGGGACAATAGTGATTCACTTTTCAAAGATAATATTAATGTGTTTTAAATGCATATAAAAGCTCCTTGAATGTATGTTAGAAAGGCAATCACCAATTAAATGCTCTAATTTGTGTTAATATATTTCTACTACCTCAAAGCTTTTTTTTGTTGTTGTTATTTTTATATCTGAAAAATTGCTTCACTCCCTAAATTATATACTATCATTTTTAATGAGCTGTGAATGGCATCTAATTTAATTAGCAATAAAAGAAATATTAATGAAAGAACTTTAGTTTTAAATCCAATACACTTGTCACAATCTGGTGCATTATAAAATTCTGTTTCTTTTGATGCACTAATTTTAAAATACTTTGAATATTTTATTTATATTTGAAATAAATTTGTAGATAAAAATATTGTTCTATAATTTTAAATTTTTGTCTGAGTGTTTTTGTCTGAAATTTTTGTTTAAATTTTTGCCACAAATAAATTTATATCTTTTAAACTATACTTAAAATTTTTTTTAATTATTGACATATTATGCATTAACTTTTTTTATTTTTGCATTATGTTTGAATTTTCTGTATCATACCTGTAAAAAAAGAAATATAATAATTTTATTAAAACTTTTTTAAATAGTTGACTTGAACGTCTTGCATTCAACAAGAGAAAATAAAAATGAACAGTAAAAAAAAATCCAATAGTTTCAGCAATGTTATTGCATTTATTTAAACTGAATATGCTTTTAATAAATTCATAAAAGTATTAAAAAGAATATATAATTTATCTACGTTTTAAATAGACTTATGATATAGTGAAAATATTTTTCTAAATCTGTAGACAAGGAGATAGCACTGTTTAAAAAATAATGAAATATCCAAATAGTTGTGTGGAGTAATTTTATGTGGTACATTCAGAATATCTGCATATGATCATTTAGATGTATTGAGGCTGTGTTTCATTAAAGGTTGAAGTATACTATATTTTGTTTGAAAGTTAAAAAGTAAGTTTTATTTGAAATTTGAAAATTTGTTAACATAAACAAAAAAGATTATATATCTAGTTTTAAATATTTAAAAATACAGAGTAGTTATAATTAAACTTCTCCTATAAACAGTATCCTACAACACAAACAGTTGAACGTATTGCTATAAAATTTAGTACATAGACTATACGCAAGATGCGCTCATGGAATTTCAAATAAAAATTTTTAGTTTCAAAATGTCCACTAACGGGCACCTTTTCCGGAAACACATTACATTTAACACAATAAACGACCAAAACAGAATACAGAAACAATATTCCAGAACAAGAATTACGAGTAATAGAACGTAAAACCGGAAAAAACTGTCAGTTTTAGAGGGGAGATGTCGATATTTGCATGCTTGAGAAGTAGAGGAAGCTTTATGCAAAACAAGTTAGGTTATGAGGCCACTTAAGAAATCTGGTGTATCGTGCAGGTTTTGCAATGTTGAATGACTTGAAGAACTCCATAACGTTTCATGTACGAAGCATCGCAACTGATCAGTTACGATCTGTTGTTGTACACAATGTTCCCCGACTTGAAATTTTGCAGATGAATGTGGGTGATAACATGGAGCACCTTTCCCTACATTCTTCTAGACATGATTAATAATTGCTCTTGTGCAATTGTGTCCTAATCTGTTCTTGTTTCTGCAAACTGAACTGTCTTTCCCCCCCCCTCAAACAGCATACTGTTATTTTTTCTTTACCTGTATTTAATGTGATTCAATGACAAAATGATCAGAAACAAGTCAATAAATAATAATAATGTTTCGACATTCCGTTTTGGTTGTCTATTGTGTAAAATTTAATACTTTGCCGGAAAAGACGCCCTCTGGTGAAAATTTTGGAACTTTTTTTGAAATTCCGTGAACGCATCTCGTTTATAGACTGTATACTAAATTTCGTTGCAATCCGTTCATCCATTTGCATTGCAGGATGTTGTTTATAGGGAAAGTTTAATTATAACCACCCTATATTTTCTTTTTATGGTATGGATTTATAATTTTTATATAACCAGAAATGCTATTGATTGGGAAAACATTTATTTCTTGAATTCTTTCATTTATTACAACATTTCAGAATTTTACTAAATTCATCTGTCTACCTATATGATTTTAAAATTGTTCTAATTTTTTTAGTTATTATTATTAGATATTAAATTTATAATATTTGATAATATAACCAGAAGTTTAAAATTTTTAGTGCAGCTTTTCAGCTTAATTGAAGAATTTTAAATTAATCTAATAATGTTTTAATTTTGACATTTTAAAGTTTCTTTTTGAAATTATGGTTTTGCTAAAATTTGTTTTTGCTTTTTAGGAATGGAATGCAACAGTCAATACTACCTCCCAGTTTCCTTTTCACTCCATTTTCTTTTCGCTTTTAGAATTGTATTATAGTGTATCAAAATTTTGTATGTTTTTTTATTTTATTTTTAAGTTCAATAAAAAGAACTTTGATAAGCTTTCTTTTTTATATTGAACATTATACAAGCCTATAGTACTGGATTCAACGGGGGACATATGGGAAATGGCTCACTTTATGCCAAAGGGAAAGGAAGCATCTGCGTGTCATATGTGCATCAAATCATCACATGTTTAAACTTGATGGCTGTGGCTTAATTTTTAAATATTGCTTGATGATCATCTTTTGTGGCAATAATATTTGTTATTTGTAAGTTCAATTAAATATCTTATATGTAATATGGGTTTTTTCCCCTCAAAAAATTTAATCTTAAATTTCTTGTTGTTAGTGATATTTGTAATCCGTACTGTTTTGGAAAATTTTCGAGTCTATTCTATATACTTAAACCTGATGGCATAAATTTGCATGATATTACTTGTGGGTTTCAACATTCAGTCATCTCAAATGATTAATGATGGGACTAGATGATAACTTGGGCATTACTTTTTGAAAAAAATGGAGAGATGAAAATGTATTCATAGTTCTATCTATCTATATATATATAATATATATGTATAATATATTTCGAAAGAGATTAGATATTTGTTTGGGAAATATTATGAGAAAAGTAACAGTATGACCAGAGATATCTTAAGTTCAGGGGAGAAGCGAAGGTGAGACTTCATCTCAATAGAGGATCGTGCAGATTTCCAGTAGCATTGAACCTGATATGAAACTTCTGACAAACGTTTTTCCAAAATATCATTCCAACTATTTCTCTGTACCCAGATCATAGCTTAAATATGAATGTAGTAAGTAAAACTTGTATTTTAAATATTTTTTTAAAAATCTGGAAAATGAGTGATTTTTATCCATTTTCCTTCACTGCGAGGTCGTAAAAACAGTTGGTTTGTAATCTCAAAGCAAAGGTGTGGCCATTTATTTCTCTCAGCACTAATTATTATTCCAATATGTAGTTTTAATTTATCTTTTAGTTTTTTTTAATATATATCTTGGAGCTCCTTAAATATTAGTATGTTTAAAATTATATAATGATATTATTCTTCCCCCTCTCTGTTTTCGTACAATTGTAAATCTATACATGATCATTTTTATATAGAGATATGGAAAATGAAACATGAAGTCTTAATAAGAATCTGTAAAAAATCGAAGCAAATTAAAATATAACAGAATACATTTAAATGAAAATAAGGATATGAGTAAGACAAGGAAATACAAAATTTTAAGTCTGTTAATGATATTTTCCAATTTTAAATAATTTTTGCAGCATGTGATACTGAAATAAATGTTCACAGAATTTTTCATTTATGCCAAAATTTTGTTGACTCATCAGTTTCAGAATTTGGCATATTGTTCAGTGAATAGTTAAATGATTATAGTTATATTTTTTAAAATTGTAGTACAATTAAAAATTGAGATTTCTGAATAACAATTTTAAAATCGTGTCTCTTTTTAAAGTTCCATTTCTTTTTGATTTGTAGGTGGAAAAAATAAATTCTTTATGCAAAAAAAAAGAGAGAAAAGTCAATAAATAAATTCAAAACAGTATGGGTCTATCCAAGTTTTTTAAAAAATGTATTCATTGATAAGGCTTTTTTTAGAATTATCAATGTCTTTGCTGAGCATTTCTTCTCTAGATAATCTGTGCTTTTGTGTGTGTGTGTGTGTTTCTAGCTGTGCGTAAACCAGTATAATTTTAAGTTCAATTTTCTATTACAAGCTCAATTTTAAATTGAGAAAAAAAAATCTCAATTTATGCTTCTACTATTATGTAGTTTCTTTGAAAAAACTACATAATAGCAGAAGCATGCAAAATATGATGAATGTATTTAACAGATTATTGGGGGGAAAAGTATGAATTCTGCCTTGGAAAATATTTCAAATAAAATATAAAATTGTATTTGTGTTGCATGGAATGCTTAAATATTTAAAAGTTCCATGTAACCTTTATCTTAGTATAATAGTATGAAAGAATAACTGTTATTAAAGGTTATGTGTCCTCCAAAATTAACCTTTCAAATTAATAGATGTACAAAATTTATTTCATGAAGACTTTCGAATTGGGCTTTCTTTGAAAATATTATTGCTCATGTAATAAAATTGGAAGAAAAAAAAATTGGCATTACATGGCCTGATGCAAGATGCTTGGGAGTAAAATAAATTAAGTATTCAACTTTCTGATTATATTTAGGAAAATGAAACTCCTTAATTGAAAATTTAGATTTTTAACTTAAATGTACAAATATATCGATATATAATTGTATTGGTGTATGTAGAATGTTGCCCAGTATACATTACAATGTTTGATTTTTTTTTAAATTCGATTTCACTAAATTTAGCAGTTTAGAATAACAACTAAATTTATCATTGATGTAATTGAGTCAAAATTGTGAATGATGCTAAGAAGGATATTTAAAACAGTGATGCTGTTTTCCCATGATGGATGTAAAATGTTTTATATACATACCATATTAATTGCAATGACTTTTTTTCAACTGTATATTAGAAGAGTGAAAAAAAAAATGTTTACGATGCATGTAGTTTAAAATTTGTTTTGCAATTTAATATTTATTGGAATTTAATTCTGTTACGCAAAGTAAATATATTCATTTTGTATTATATTTTTCTTTTAATTGTGATCAATTTTATATTTGACTTAATATGCACTTTAATGCAAAATACAATATAAACAGATTTTAACTGACAAATTGGAGTAATAGTTGTTTATAAGATCATGAATGATATTAATAAAAAATATAAATAAAACATGATGCTTTCAATTCTTCTATATAGTATACATGCTACATATTTAACATACACATCATATTGGATTCAAATACTCTTTGCAATTGCATATTTGAAAAAAAAAATTTAAAATGTCATGTAAAAGAGTATATAATTTTAAATTATTTATACTTTAGTTCAGAATTAATTAAAATTTCACCCTATGATATATTTTGATTTCCATAATGGTTCAAAATAAATATTTTAATATTTAAGTATATATTGCTTCTAATTATTTAAACATTTCATAAGACGATATACATATATGAGAGAATAGTCGAAATATATACGCATACAACTTTCGGCCGCCAACATTTAATGTTATGTTTCTATTTCATTATGATACTTATATTTCCATTTAATTATATTATACTCGATTCATTTGTCAGTTTTCAATTTTTGTTTTGAGATTGAAGAGTCACAAAAAAAGATTTGGTGCACCCGAAGTGATATATATATATGTTAGCAGTTGCATGGCCGAAGAGAATACACTTCTGAATTTTTAAACTCGATTCATTCCTTCCCTGGATGCATAATTTCTTCACAAAGAATAAGTGGTAAGAAATGCGTCAGTTAACATCGCGACACAAGACCAGAAGAGCAAAAAAAGACCGAAATTTTTTCCTCAATGATTTTATACTATGAGATTCTAATAGGGATTTTGATGACACATGTCAATTAAGGTAAGGGAACTTTAGGTATTTTTAAAAGAAAGTGATAAACATAATGGATTTTTATCCCTTCACTCGGAGCGTGAGAAATTGTAAAAGTAAGCATTTTTATAGAGCGCTTGTTTCATTAATTAAATAAATAAATAAAATAAAAAAAATGGAATTGGATCAGGAAATAAGAGACCATTTTAGCATGAAGTTAATATGGGATAAATTAAGATAAAAATTGGGAAATTAAATTAGATTAAGAGATATCATTACGTATATAAATATATATGTCTTCTGCCGTTGGCGATATATAATAGAAAGAATTCTAGGATGCATAGAATAAAGCATATTTTCTGAAATTTAAAAAAAATGAAATGGTATGCCTTTAAATTCTACATTCTTCATATTTTCTGTTTGCGCAAAAATTTGCTAATGGGATTTAAAAATGTTTTAATATTATTATTGAATTTATAAATACCGTCGAAAACGCTCTAGTTTAATTCTCAGATGTTTGTTAATAGTGGAAGTTGATGGTGAATCTTGTCTCTTATCCAATCTCTTGTTTTTGTCTCTTACTCTCATTGTATTACGAGACTT
>JAPMOR010083921.1:74931-113869 GCA_026543865.1 Argiope aurantia | reverse complement strand
AAAAAAATAATACTATGTGCAGGGGACCATTTATGCCAGCTAGACCATTCGCTTTAATTCATCCCATGCATTAAGTAGAAAATGTCAGAAATTATTTGGAAAGTGGACGAATTAACTTGAAATTTTAATCCCCTGGGTTCTGAAAGAAGACAAACTCCAAAATAAACCAAAGAAAGATATAAATTGCAGTGTACTATATAAACAAATGAAATAAAAATTTTATATTATTATGTGCATTATTTTATTAGAATATGAGGAATATCCTTTCAACGAAACAATATTATTTCAATGTTTTTTTACAACATTATTCCCTTGCTGGTTTCACACAAGGTTTTAATTCAAAAAAAGGTGGAGGAGATCTGGCGTCACAAAGAAATAAGCCAACCAAGTTATCCATCATTTAAATGGTTGCAAAACTGATGGTTCAGCTAGTTTTAATACATTAAATGTTTTTCAATCTATTGAATATTAAAAAACAAACAAACTTAACTATTTTCTTTGAATGATCTGTTTATTGTCTGCCATTGACTTTACTACTACTACTACTATTATTATTATTATATTTCAAAAGCCGTTCTCTCTTTTTTATAAGTATAAAAAGAAACAGAATCTTCTCTACAACAAAGTCAACATAAAATAAAAAATAAATAAAAATTTCAATTCCATTTCGTAGGTCTGTTTTAAAAGAGCGGGCAAACTTTCAAAAAGCAGCTTTGTAAAATAGAAGAGAATGACATCACATTCTTTTTTCTTTCTTTCTCTTTTTTCGTTCTTTTTCCATTATAAACTTGAAAAGTGGTCTGAAGCAGGATTACAAGAAGGCGGATAATCGTCTTTTTCTACTTTTTTTCTTTGTCCTTTTCCCCCAGTCCGTATCATTTTCCTGTCGGCATGCGAGTGGAAAATCCTCCTTGGTCGTCATGGCAACAAATCTTTTGGAAGAGGAACTCCATATGATGTCTCTCTCGTCATACAAGCGCAGGCTGGATCTTTGTTGTTTCAGTTGTCTGTCGGTCTTGATTGATCGAACCAAAAGTTAGATCCATCCAAAAAGAAAAGTAAAATATAAAAGAAGATGGACAATGTCTCTGAGAGATTTAAATTTAAATGCTTAATAAATCATCGGGAACGCTCTTCGAGTTGATTTATCGCTGATGCAAATAACAGATATTTTATCGTACATCATACTTTATGCTCTTAATCTTCAATAAATATGTCAAACTCTTTATGTAAAAAAACTAACCGCTTTTGTCGATCAGCTGATTTACCGGAAATATTATTTGTGTCTTATTAAAAGAAATGAACACCGTATTACTTTTATAGTCTTGCACCTATTCTAAACATTATTCATATGAACCATTCTAATAGAATCAAGTCCCATGGTATCACAATATTATTATTAATTTTCCGATTTATCGATTTTCTAACTTTCACGATAATAGAGGGTGTCACAAAATTAACGCAAAATTTGAATTTGCCACTATTCGTGTAAAAAAGTGTAGGTAACCCTATTAAAAAACATTTTATTAACCCTAAACCATAGAGTGTGTTACACGATAGAACAAAGTGTTAGCACAAGGTTTGAATAAAATAAAAAAAACACAGTTTTTCCCCCCTTTAAATTGCTATATTTTTATTGAATCGTAAAGTGCATAGAATAGGATTATGCATGGAATAACACATAGTGCAAATGGCCTCCACGGCTTTGCTAGCACATACGCACTCTTTTATCGAAATTTTCCATGACCATTTTACATAAATGTAGTTGAATTTCCTCCTTCAGTGCACGAGTGCTTGTGGGCCTCTTAGCATAGACCTGTGACTTTATAGATTGTGACCCATAAAAGGAAATCCAATGGTGTTAAATCACACGATCTAGAGGGCCAATTCTCAAATTTTCATACTGTGGCAGCCATTATTTTTGAAATATTGTTCAACAATGAAAATGCTTTGTTCTATCATGTAACACTCCATTTATACTCACCTTAAGCAATCAACCCTCAAAGGTTTTTTAATAGGGTTGCCAAAACTTTACTGCATGAATTATGGTAAATTCAAACCTTTCATTCATTGTGGGACACCCTTTATAACAACCAATTCTTATTCCTTTTGTACGTTGCACAAATGTAAACTGGATTTCTTTTTTACTACCAACAATGGAAGAAACCCACGTATGGATGAAACAATGAAAACGATTTGAATTTCAATACAACAGTGATACTCATTGTTAAGAATTACACAAAAATATAATTTAAAAAGTTTGCCGAAATTCGGGAAGAATTTGAAAGGCAGGTAAATAGATACCATTAAAAAGACAGTTTTTTTTTTCTAAGATGGTGTAAAAATCATTCTTGTGCTATAATATTTTCGGCAATTATAAGGGAATATGTCAACATTTTACTTAATTTTGAGCTAATTAAAACTCTAACTAAAAATTTTAAATATCGCTTCCCTTCCTCCAAAGTACATAAGTGCCGAATTTGTATTTCAACGTCTAACGGTCTTCCCTTTAGAGCGGCAACACTCACATAGTCTCCATTATTGTCGTCTATCCGCTTCTGGGGACCGGCTGGTTTGCCAGGATAAGTTAGAATAACATTTTTAATTACATTTTTTATATAGCTTGTTTTTAATGATTTTCTCAACAAAATGTTTTTCAAATTTTCGAATATATGTAATGTGTGCATTTTTAAAAATTTTACATTGGTCTTTTCATTGTGTAATTGCATTACCCTAATCTGCTTTTATCTTATTGTCTAAAGTTTGAGCTTTCGTGGAAAAAACGGAAGCGTTTAAATTTCGACTAAACATTTCTATTACTGGCAATAAACATATTTATTTAAAATTTAAGAGCTGAAAGTAGAATTATTCAATATTGAAGTTTTATCTGTACTAGAGTATAAGTTTCATAATTCGTGCAATGATTCCGAAAATTATTCAATGAAAATTTCTCTCATTGTATAAAATAATTCAGTGAATCATAACAGTTTTTAAGCGATAAAATTGAATATATATTTGATATATCCAATTATATTACATTAAACACTAGCATTATTAAAAATTGATGTACATGTTTGTCGAAATTAAACCTCCGCTACACACAGGAAAGAGTAGAGGAATCACCTGGAGGACGTTCTACAATTCCGAAAAGAAAAATAATTAGACAACAGATACTTTGAAGAATGAGCTAGAAATTTTGAAATAAAAATTATCACTGGATGGCGTTACGAGTTATCAGGCGCAAAAAACGGCAAACTGATAACCCGAAATATTGAAAAAGCAGCGATCTTACACAAAAGGAACACAAAAATGGTAATATATAATTACAAAACTGTACTTGTAATCCACTAAAAAAATACATCTCTCTAAATGACGTACTGTACTAAACTTCCACATCAGTGCTCTGCTAAAACATGCTCAATATGCGAACATCATGTTCGAAAACGTACTAAATTCTGAGAATAGCGCTTTCTAATGTTGAATGGAGAGAATCAACATTAGAAAGCGCTATTTGAATACATGGTATTTACATGGTATTTGAATTTACATGGGTAATCTGAATATGGCGATGAATACTGTTTTTCAAATCCAACATTTGTTAAAAGTTCCCAGTAAATGTTTTCTTTCAAAAAACCAATAACCAGAAATCGCAAGGCATGAGATCAGGCGATCGGGCACGAACAGTATCTTCCCTTTATCCCGTTTGACATCTTCATAAATTGATGCAATCTATTGGCCAACGCGCCATCTTTCAGCGAATTTTTAAAATTATTTTATTTATTTATTTATTTCAGTAATTTTGAGCGCATCCTCTAAAGCGTCCAAATACTTTTCCCTTCGGTCTAATAGAAAGGCATCCAGGACCTTTTGAACAGCTGAAATTTAATTTAGAGAACACTGTACTTTAAAAAGATCTTCATTTTTGCATCCTTGTGAAGTCAAACCATTATCAGAAGGAGAGCTAATTTCAAAAAGTATATTAAAAGCATTTAAAGAAAAACCTACTCATTATAGAACTGTCATATAAGTTCTTCAGAGACGCAATCAGACTTAAAAGGCATGCGGATTAGGAGCAACAGTGGCAAAATCTTTTGAAAAGAATATCGATATTCTTTTAGAGAATTCGAAAAAAATGCATTGACTCAAGAAGGGTAGAGCTAAATTATTGAATTCTTTATGGGTCACACAACTTTCCGGGAAGCTGGTATATGTTTTAGTGTAATTTAATTTGTTTTTAATTTTATTTACAGACTTACAAGGTATACGGTTTGAAGGCAACGATGACAAACAAATTCTTTTTTAAAGAACAACAGTATTCTTTTAGAACAATCGAAAAAAATGCACTGACTCAAGAAAGATAGGACCAAATTGTCTAATAGGCAACTGCTAATGGCTCCTTAACATTTGGTGAACTCAATAGGTGTTTTAGTGCAATTTAATTTGATTTTCATTTGATTTACAAAGACAATTTATTTATTGAATTTATTCAAATTGCAATACAATGATCAAATATTAAATTTCAGAACATTATTTTTAGGATTTCATTTTGTCCCTTTTTTTCTCTCTTTTTTTTAAATTCAAGATTGCCTAATAATTCTACAAATCAATGGCTTTTGTAAACTTTGCATTATAATATTTAGGATGTGATAAAAGCTGCTTAGATGAAAAAAAGATATTTTGTTATAGGAAGATGTAAAGTTAAAAAGGTGACTCTAAATTCTGTATTGCCTATGGACTCCTACATTGTTTAATCCGTATCTGGTGAATTCATATGACTGAGGTCTAAAGCAATTTTCTTCATTATATTGTTACGAAATTTTTACCGGGGTTCGTTTGGATAGTGGAAGTGATATGGTGTGTAGAACGTTCAATCAGCAGGCGGTAGTAGAAAATAAAACAACGACGTTTATTTACACGAAGACACACAGGACAGCACAAAAGCGACAACTATATACAGCACAGAAGGCGATTATCTTCACCCGAGACGTGTAGCATACAACAGCAGCATACAACCAGAATCTACTGCAGACAGTAGCGCACAGCTCAGTTCAGAACTAGCTTGACTCCGTCGCTTCCGACTACTCTGTCTTCGACTTCTCCGACTCGGACTACGCTGCTCTTGAACTCGGACTGACTTCGCTCCGTCGATTCCGCTTACTCTTCTTCGACCACTCCGTCCACTCTGACTACTGACTTCGACTCCTCTGTCTGACAGCTGCAGCCCCTTTTATAGGTCTCAGGAGGCGGGGCTAGAAGCCTCTCAACCAATCAGGAACGTTCGAGACGTATCTCGGTTCCTACTGGACGGATCGGGAAATTCTCGAAGTTTCGGGTATAATCTATTTTGGCGCCAATGTCGCCAAATTCGTCGCCAAGTTGCCAAATGGTCGCCAAGTTTGTCGCCAAGCCCTGGGACCTCCGACGCGCACCTGGACTCCGTCCCATTCAGATGACTGTAAAACTTTCTTTCTGTTGATGGAACAAACTATACTGGGAAGCCGAATTGCAGGTTTGTAACAATATTTATCCAGAATGTTGAATGTAGAAAATGTTCAATAGGTCAAGTATTTTCACATTAGAGTGACTTAGAAAGAGTTAGAAAGCGTGTAACAGATTCGAAGACTAATACATGTATCCATGCTCTTCATTCTCAAACCTTCATTTCTGGTTCTAGGAATGATTATATCAATCCATGAATTATATGTCAACGAAATGAAATAACTGCTATCTCGAATAGTGTCTTCTGGAAAGATTCAAAAGTTGGAAGGAATAATCTTTATAACTTCTTTTGCCAACCAATCCATTGATTCTTTCTATTCAATGAGATTCAAGGGACCAGGCAGCCATGTGAGAGCGATTTTCTGGTTTAATCTCATTAATGTGTACACTTGGAAGAATATTCTTTCTGAGAAATATATTCAAATATTTTTTCGCTGAGTAACTATATCAAAGAATTAAACAATCTATTCCAGGAATCCATTGCTTGGACAATGATTCTGTTGGTGAATTGATGTTTTCTGCAGTAAAAAAATAGAATTGATTGGATGGATTCGAAAAACGATATTTTTATTTTAGAAATCAGGCGAGCTGATGTGGCCACTTAGGCGATACAATAAACAGGTGAATTGATGCGTTTTAGATGCATTGGTAGTGATGATCAAATGGTTTGGAAAAGAATTCTGAATGCTTTCTTTAAAGTAATTGTTTTGAGATGACGAATATTTTACGAGTGGTTATTACGTAACCAATACCAGCGATCAATACTTTTCAAAGAGGGTTGTGATTCAAATCCTTGATACGATCTTACTGGTGATATTTCTATTACAGGTCTTGGATCACGATAAAAGGTAACAATCGATACGATCTGTCCAATGGAAGCTCTCGAACAAAACAGTAAAGGAGAAATATGTGAATGGGTTGAAAAGTGAACTGGTTGTTCTTGGAATTATCGTATCATTGAATTGCATATTACTAAAATTTATCGGAGCGGTGACTTTACTGGAAAGTGTGAAGTCGCCGCTCCACTTCATGGGAGTGACCTTGACTTTTCGATATTCGCATTTGACGACGCACTATTCCTTAAAGATCATTTTTAATTGCTTGTGATATGACTTTGATTGCATATATTGTTTACTGCTGGCGCCATCTATTGATAGAGTATAGAACTAAAGTAAACATTTTAAAGAAATGATATATATATTTAATTCATATTTTTCAGAAAATGGTTTACTGCAATAAAGAAATTAAATCAATAGTTCTGAAAAAAAAATCAAATTTAAGAAGTAAGCTGAAATACATAAATTAATTCAATCACACGTTACTTAAATTAGCAAGTTAAGTTTTAATTACGATTAATAAATTTTATATTTAATACAAAGTAATAATTTTTAATTAATAATAGAATTGAAATAACAGATATTTGGAAGAAATATTTAAAAATAACAATAGCAAAATTATTTGTTATTCAAAAAATCGCGGATTATACATCTCTATAATTGTTTACCTCTGTTGATGAGAGATTTTTGTTTTGAAATTCCAATTTAGTGAGAAGGATTCCGCAAGATTTTCATTTGACATTGAGAATCACAAGAAAGTTGATATTTTTATTGAAGCTGATGTTTAATTTTTGTAATAAAAGTAGACCTTCAAAAAATCTTTGTTAAGAGAAAATCTTTGTTTAAAGATAGTTCTTTGTATGACAAAGAACTGAAACTTGATTTTTTTTTTTGTAGATATAATATTTTTGGGAAAGCAATTTTAAGTAAAACAATACTTGGAATCCATTCAGAGAGACTTAAAAACAGATCTAAAAGCCATGAGTTAGAGCAATTCTAAGAGACGTGAGTTCAATAATATTATAAGCTTTGAACTATTATTTTGCATTACAATTAATCTTGTTGGAAAATTTATCACTTGCTAAAATGATGCTATGCTGTTTTTCAGATTTTTAAGTCTGGGACCTTAGGCGATATTTTAAGACCATTTACCTTTTTGAGAGTTCTAAATTTTTGAATGCAATTCAGTTTTTTTTTTTTTTTTTTTTTTTTTTTTTTTTTTTTGTAAATTAATAGCGAGAAGCTATATAGATTCTTTCTATGTAAAGGAATTCCACTGCATGAAAGATTGAAAGTATAGTTATTTTTTAAAAAATGAGCAATTAAATGTTTTCCATCTTCTAGTAAATGTACTACTAAAAAGCGTTTTTCATAGTATTTTAATTATTTTTTGATTATAAATTCATAATCATAATCTTTATTAGTAAAGGAAATGTAACTATCGAAATAAAAATATTAAATCAATAAATTCTTCTGGGGTTTCAAAGAGAACTTACATAAAAATAACAAAAAGGATAGGCAAAAGTAAATTATTTTAAAGTATTTATTTCTCATAATTATTCTTCTAAAATACATAAATTTAAAAAAAAATCTGCCTTTTATATTCTTAAAATTTTAAATATAAACTTCGATCAAAATATCACCATGCCTGAAATTCTCATTGAGAATTCACATCTCCTCGAAATATTCCTCACAAAATTTGCATTTCAAAGCAAAAATCTCTGTTTGGTGTTTCATTGTTAGATAAGAGATATTTTCAATAAACCTGAAAAATTCAAAATTCAAAAACTATTTTGCAATATTATTGTTTAAATATTGGATCTTCAAACATTTTTTTTTAAAAAAAGGCCATCAGTGTGGATTGAATCATAAGCGTTTTTAATATCATGATTTTTTTTTCATGTACCTCAGTAGTTTTTGTGCAAAAATTATATATTGCAATTTCATTATCTCTGAAAGAAATAAAACCATGGAAACTAAAATGGCAAATGTAAAGCAATACATTGAATAAGAATGCGTGCAAAGATTTAACAAGAAACTGAAGACAGGAGGAAATGTTAGTTTTGGATTAGATTCGGGATTCGATATATTTAAAGAACGCTTTTATTGTTTGAATTTGAAATAACTTCAAATGAATCATTATTGATCTGAATCTTTGTTGAATCAAATTCTAGTACAGTTGCCTTCGATGGAATTCTTAGTTCACTGGATTTAGTCTTTTGATTTAAAATTCCGAAATGGTTATTGAGGGTACTTTTTTTTTTTACTAAAAAAATTCGAAAAGAAATAGCTCAACTGTTTATACTGACTCGAAAAAATTATTAACAAAGAGTTAGCCTTATTTATTTGTATCACAAATAAAGATTTTTTAAAAAAAATTAATCTTTTTCTTTTTTTCTTGTATAGCCAGTGGAATTTCCAAAACTTCTCACACACTCTAACAAGAATTTCATTCCTCTGAACCCTCAAAAAATTGTGGGGCCTTGAGTACTACCAAGAAAGCCGTGCATGAAGATGGTGATTAATAGTTATGAAACATCGATTTTTGGGGATGTATTTAGCATTTTTTGTAAATCTATCGTGTGGATTTCGGTGCCGATTAATTTCTGATTAGTTAATAATAATTGAAAATAGAATTCTGCTTTATAGACGTTTTTTTCACCCAATTGAAACCAAAATTTGACATAGAACTACAGTTGCAGTCACAAAATCAAGTACGAAATTTCATACATTTAAATCATTGCGTTTTTGAGTGACCGCGTTTACATACCCGTGAATGTATAGACCGACAGCGACCAACCTCGTGACGAATTTAGTTCAAATATGTGCATATTTATATTTTAGATTGTACTTAATTTCACTAGTCAATAGATTTTATACATGTCACCAACATATTTGAAGGCGTTTAGTCTCAAACAGCTGCACAGTAATGCAATAGATATTGATTTCGAGTTAATGCTGTATTTAGTTATGTTATGTAACTTTATCGATTTTCTTGTATTTCAAAAATTTTCTCAATACACATATATGAATACATTTAATCAATTAATTTAATAATCAATGAAATTAATAATCGTAGCATATGTTCGACGTTAAAATGTAACATTGGATAACTTGAATTAATATCGATATTCTAAATTATTTATATTGGTAAGCACTAAGTACGAAAAAAAAAACTCTTACCGAGCTGAAATTTTTATTGAAAACACACAATATTGAAGCAAGCTCAACTTTTGTTTATATTGATATTTCTTTAGTTTTGATAGCAGAAAACGTCACTTTATTATAAAATTTTTTAATTCAGTTGTCCACCTTATTAAGCTTATGAAGCAACAATGACGTTTTTAAAATAATTAAGGTCTGCATTTCAGTATTTATAGAGAAAAAATGTCAGAAAAATGTTGATTTATAATCGCAATGTTAGATGTAATTTAATTAATTAAATCACAAATTACACATTGAACAGAAAATTTAAGATGCTTGTTGCCCTGTGGTACGGGTATCTAGCTCCCAACCTGTGGCCGTATATTCGATCCGTGTTCTCGGCATTCGCTTTACTTTGAATTTTTGATTTTATTTAACTTTTATTAATTTTACATATAATGAAAATTATTATTTTTCTTTTCAGGTTGCAATATTTTGATCAAAATTTGCAAAGATTTCAATCTGATATTTAAAATTACTTACAAAATAAAGAAATTGAATAAATAAAAATCTATATTTGGTCCGAGATTCTGGGCATGCCCTGACTTATTTCTTCTGATATACACATGGCTTTCATGCAGGGATTTGTACCAGTATAGAATATACACAAATAATTAAACATATGGCTGTCAATTCCATCTCCCAACGAATCGTATGTTCCCTTGTGGTCCGAGTGTCAACCTGCCAACCGGTGGCCGTAGGTTCGAACCGCGCTATCGGCACTTGTTCTATTTTCATTTTTTTTTTAATTTTACGAATAGTGAAAATTTTTACTTTTCATTTCAAGATGTAATGTTTTGACAAGAATTTAAAAATATTTCAATCTTTTATTTAAAAAATACTTCCAAAATAAAGAAATTAAAGTCTAAATTCGGTCAGAGATTCTAGGCATGCGCAGGCTTATTCCTTCTGATATACACATATCTTTCATGCAGGGATTTGTACCATTATAGTATGTACACAAATAAATAAACATGTCGCTTTAAATTCCTCCTCCCAGCAATTCGTATCGTGCCTTGTAGTCCGAGTGTCAAGCTGCCAAAGAGTGGCCGTAAGTTCCATTCGCGCTCTCAACGTTCGTTTTATTTTTAATTAATTTAATTTTTTTTAATTTTACGTATAGTGAAAATTTTTATTTTTATTTTCAGATTGTAATATATTGACCAGAATTTACAAAGATTTCAATCTTTTATATAAAACTACTTCCAAAATAAAGATATTAAAGAAATAAAGCTCTAAATTCGGTCAGAGATTCTATACATGCGCAGACTTATTCCTTCTGATATGCACATGGTTTTCTTGCAGGGATTTGCACCATTATACGATATACACAATTAACTAAACATGTGTGTTCAAATTCCGTCCCCGATAGGCTCGCATATTGCCTTGTGGTCTGAGTGTTAATTTACCAACCAGTGGCTGTAGATTCGATCCGCGTTTCCAGCATTTGTTTTACTTTCATTTTTTTTTTTTTAATTTTACGTATAGTGAAAATTGTTATTTTTCTTTTCAGGTTGCTATATTTGACCAGAAATTACAAAGATTTCAATCTTTTATTTAAAATTTCTTCCAAAATAAATAAAAAAATTGAAAAAAATGTAGTGACGAACGCCTGATGACGAGCGCCATCTGCTGGCCAAAAGGTGTTTATGCTTGTTAGACGGAGTGCAGACGAGACGGGTCTGAACGAAAGTCAAGACGTGTGAGACGAGACGGGTCTCTGAACGAAAGACGCGACGTAACATGTGAATTAATCCTGCGACGTATTCGACGAAATATATTTAATGTTCATTTCTTTTATGTTAATGTAATTGTCCGTCTTAAATGTAATTAAATGTGCGTGATTCTAAAATAGTAGTGATTCCTGAGTCCTATATAAACAAAAGTCTATATTTGGTCAGAGATTATGGGCATGCTCAGACTTATTACTTCTGGTATACACATGGCTTTCATGCAGGAATTTTCACCATTGTAGAATATACATAAATAACTAAACATGTGGTTTTCAATTCCACCTCCCAACGAATCGTATGTTGCCTTTTGGTCCGAGTGTCAACCTACCAATCGGTGGTCGTAGGTTCGAACCGCGCTATCGGCATTCGTTGTACTTTCATTTTAATTAATTTTTTTTAAATTTTACGAATAGTGAAAATTTTTATTTTTCGTTTCAAGTTGTAATATTTTGACAAGAATTTTAAATTTTTCAATCTTTTATTTAAAAAATACTTCCAGAATACATAAATAAAATTCGAAATTCAGTCAGAGATTCTTAGCATGCGCAGACTTATTTCTTCTGATATACACATGGCTTTCTTGCAGGGATTTGCACCATTATAAAACATACAAAATTAAATAAACATGTGGCTTTCAACGTATACGTATACGTATAGTGGCTTTACGTATAGTAAAAATTATTATTTTTCTTTTCAGGTTGCTATAGTTTGACCAGAATTTACAAAGATCTCAATCTTTTATTTAAAAAATACTTCCAAAATAAAGAAATAAAAGTCTAAATTCGATCAGAGATTCTGGGCATGCACAGCCTTATTCCTTCTGATATACAAATGGTTTTCTTGCAGGGATATGCATCATTCTAGAATATAGAAAAAAAAATACTAAACATACGTCTTAAAATTCTGTCTTCAATGGTTTCGCATCATGCTTTGTGGTCCGAGTATCAGGTTCTCAACTTGTAGCCGTAGGTTCAATCCGCGCTCTTGGCGTTCGGTTTATTTTCCTTTTTTTTATCTATTTTGTTTAATTTTTTTTAACTTTACGAATAGTGAAAATTTTTATTTTTATTTTCAGGTTGTAATATTTTGACCAGAATTTACAAAGATATCAATATTTTATTTAAAATTACTTCCAAAATAAAGAAATTGAATAATAAAAGTTTAAATTCGATCAGAGATTCCGGGCATACACAGACTTATTCCTTCTGATATACACATCGCTTTCATGCAGGGATTTTCCCCAATGTAGAATATACACAAATAACTAAGCATGTGTCTTTAAATTCCATCTTCTGTCGGCTCGTATATTACCTTGTGGTTCGAGTGTCAAGCTAACAACCGGTGGCCTTAGGTTCGGTCCGCGCACTTGGAATTTGTTTTATTTTCACTTTTTGCCATTTTATTGAATTTTTTTCTTTCAATTTTACATATAGTGAAAATTGTTATTTTCTTTTCAGGCTGTAAAATTTTGACCAGAATTTACAAAGATTTCAATCTTTTATTTAAAATTACTTCCAAGATAAAGAAATTGAAGAAATAAAAGTCTAAATTCGATCCGTGATTCTGGACATGCGCAGACTTATTCCTTCTGATATACGCGACGCCTTCAAGCAGGGATTTGCACCAATATAGAATTGCATTGCAAATAAATAAATTTATTTATTTGCTTGCATTGCAAATAAATAAATATGTGGCTTTCAATTCCTTCTCCCAGCGGATCTTACGTTGCACGGCTTCTCTCTCGTTAAATCCTTATCAGATTTCATATTGGAAGTTAGGCAAAAATTCCAAGATATTGAAACTGAAAGGTAATCAAATGATTGATAAAAGGAAATATAAATAAATTAGAAAAAGGAAGAGAAAGTACCACTTTGATGAAAAGAAAGGAGAAGCTTGCTTGGAAGAAAAACAATCATTCAGAATTAAGGTTCATAATGCAATATGTGATACTCTTATTTCAGAAATTTCTCAATGGAACACTATAAATAACAGTATATTTAATGATTTTCGAATCTTTTTTGACGGCCACTTAGAAGAAAAAGCTTTTGACATTTGCATAACGAACTTTATTACAAAATATGGTGATGATATTGAAATACATTATTTCGAAAATAAAATACAACATTTTATTAAATATGTAAAAAACGAGAAAATTTGATATCCAACTGATATGTATAAATTGATTGTGGATGGCTTACAATCAAATCAACATTTCGCAACGTGGGAACAATTTTTAGAATTTTCCTCACCATGTCAATTTGCAATGCAAGCGGAGAGAGATTATTTTCGGTTTTAAAAACCATCAAGAACTATTTACGAAATACAATGAGTCAACCGCATTTAAATGAGCTTTCACTACTATTCATTGAAAATGAGGTAGTACAGTAATTAGATTGTGAAAAACGTATCGACATATTCTCCAAATTAAAAGCCCTCCATAAATTTCCTAAATGAAAATTATAATGCTAAATGATAGTAAGAAAAGCGATATTTTATATTTTTTATGGCTTTCAATACTTGTTTCTATATTTGAAGAAATTTTGTTTCCATTATTTTCAAAGTCTGTTTCTTTTATTACCATTTATCATTTTAATACTACTTAATATATATTTTTGTCCTTCCTAGAAAAATGTAATTTCTTGTTATCATTTGGCATTATAATTTTTATCATCACCGTCCAAAAATATAAACCTAATTTTACTTTCTATATCAGAAAATATGTGAATAAACTAGATTTAGATATTAGTGCATTTTGTGATGTATTTTTCTTTCGTTATATTATTTTGGAGCTCAATGCCTTTTTTTTTTTAATAATTTATATCATAACTTTTTAAGAACTGGGCATTTTAGAAAAAAAGGTAAAAATGTTTTTAATTCTCTGTTTTGTAGAGTTTCAAATAGATAATATTTTAAGAACTATTTTAAAATTTCTCCAAGTATTATTTAAAAAATTCTTCGGAAAGAAAGTTTTATCTCTCTCTATATTTTTGTCTGCATGCAAAAGTAGAAAATACCACTCAGTCCTTCGGTCAAAGGATATTGACACAGTTTATACCAATTCAAAGTTTGGAAGGAGTGTAATTAAGAATATTTTCTCCTAATAGTTACTGAATAAAACTGTCATTTTATCCTTTTATGTTTTTTTTTTTTTTTTTTTTTTTTGTAAAAAAGGTGCAACTTTTTTCATCTATTTAATATACACATATAATGTAGGAATTGCTGAAATGTAAGCTCAAAGTTAAAATTAAAAGCTAAAATAAGTTTAATTCATATTACTTTCTTGTTAAAAATAGAATTTACCTAGAAGGGAGCCTCAAAATAATTTAGCGCCTGTGGCCTCATGTTGTCAAAATCCGCCACTGTCTAAACCAATGAAAGTATAAAAACAAATTTCGCACATAAGATACAAAATTTGAGGGCTTTTGATTTTTGAGGCAAATTTTTAGGATAGTTTTTGAAATTTTGAAGGGAGAGTCCATAGTCTATGTATTAGATCAGAATTTATACCAAATTTGAAATTTCATGAATCTAGAATTAAAATGAGTCAGATTTAGAATCAGACAATGTAACTAATTAGTAGTATTTATGAATGTTTTTTTTTTGTTGAAAATGTTACCGTTATTAATGATAATTGTAGTATAAAAATTATAATGGAAATAAATCGGGTGATTTGGTTTAATTTTGCATAACAAAGTATATTTAACATATCACACTACGGCCGATTATCTTGTGTGTGCCTGCCACAGATGTTTTTTTTTTTTTTTTTGTTTTGTTTTTTGTTTATCCTTGAATCGAAACGAAACGGTGCATAGTCCATTGAATCCATGTCGCTCTAGATCACATTATTGGTCATGTTCTCCTTTTAACACATTGAATCGGAATCGGTACACATTTAGATAATATGAAAGAGTTTTAATATGATGAGACTTTAATTTGAAATTTAATTTTTTTATTTAAGTTTTTCTTTCTCTTCGTATATATAAGGTAAATTCAGCATAAGAGATATCACGTTGTGAAGCCCACTGACAGATAGCTGTCAGCGGGCTTCAAAACACACAGCATAAAAGTGAAACTATACGAATGAAGAGAAGTGAACTGCAATTCTGAAAGACGTAAATAATCGAATTAGAAAAAAAATTTAGTGCTGTCGTGTTTTTTAAAATTAAGTTTTGATTTGAATGGCGGTTCATGGCTCCTGATAGCAATACAGTTGATATCAGCAAAAGTCTGAAAGAATATTTAAAAAGAAATGAGAATGGATCAAGCGAAGAGAAAAGTAATTTGCTCTTATCTTGGAGTTTTGATTCCTGGTTCAGTAAATCAACAACTAGTCTAAATGATGAAGAAGAAAATACCTGGTTTAGCAGGGCTGAAAAGGATAGTTACTGTGCATCATTAGTAAGTTTTGCATTTTTAATAATTTTTATGTACAATAATTTATTAAACTGCACTTTCAAGAATCAATTTGAATTGGTAAGCTGAAACTATCTGTCAAAAATGCACCACAATATTGCACTAATTGTTTTTGTGTATTGGATATGCGTATTCACTCTGTAATGTTAATCTTTTCCCCGCTAATGAGTAAAGTTGCAAACAGTTTAAAGTATTTGATATTTAAAATCCTACAATATGGTTTTTAAAAAATACATGATGTCATATTAAAATAGATGATTCATACATGCCGCTTATCACAGAAGCTATTCCAAAGTCTGTCGGTAATGTAATCGATAAACTATTCTCGCAGGAAAATCGATTAGGAAAGGATATGTCAATATTTGTAAAAGCTCTATCTCCAAATAATACGAAGCTTTTTTTTTCTCCCCCCTTTTTCTCTGAAAAATGTTTGTTTGAAAATGCAATAAGCAATGATGTACATTTTAACCAACAATTATTTTTTAAATGATTTTTTAGGCAAAAATAAATAAATAAATACATAAAAAGTGATAAATTGTGGTAAAAAATAGTTATGCAAAATTTCAGAAATGTATATATTATGATCTTTTTGAAAATAAACTAATTTGATTTTGTTAAATGTATATTCAAATCATTTTTGAAATTTTTTTAAATGGTATTATTTAACTTTTAAGTATAGTTTATAACTAAATTACCCACTGACTTCTATAATTAGGCACTGATATATTCAGCTCTTAGTATTTGTTTATGAGAAGTTAACTTCTTGACTGATGAATTATTTGTCCATAATTATTTATTTTCTGCTTAATTAATGTAAAAAAAAAGTCTTAAAACATGGCTATGTGTAATAAGCAGATGCATGAATCTATCAGTTTTTATTTTGATGATATTTTTAATAGTATCTTTTGTTCCAAAATATTTTATTTTTCTCTTAGATTCTCTTTAAATAAGAACATTTGAAATTATGAAAGCTATATAAATATATTTTATATATAAACAATATATAATGATTTTAAAACTTTATATATGAAATCCAATTTTAAAATGTAGTATGAGTTCCATCTTTTTCTCATCTTTTAGCTATTACAAGAAAATGAATTCATCAATAAAATTTGTGATAAATTAAAAAAAAAAATCATTACCACCCAAATTTTGATTGACACATGGAAACAAACCTTCCACTTTCTTTTTCTTTTATTTTTTCTTTCCCTTTCTTAAAGAGAATTTTGAGGGAAAAAGAAAGGGGTAGATGGAGATTTCAATGTTTTTTTAAAGAGGAACATTGCTTTAATTTCAAAGAAATTCACCCTTCAAGGTATCGTTCTTTTGATTTTAGCTGCATTCTTCACTGTGCAGTACTTTCTTTTAAAGAACAAATGGTTGAAATTGCTTACATTGAATGAACAAGTTTAAGTGCTTTCTTAACTTTAATTTTGTTTTGAATATTCTTAAGATATATAAAATTTGCTATTGAGATTAAATTTTGTTTTTATATTAATTAAAAAAATTATTTTATTTATTTATATATTTTTGCTTATATGAATAAGATCTACAGAATCAGTATAAGATTAACAGGTTCATGTATTAGCTTTTTGATTAATTGAATGTTATAATTAAAGGTTAATGGTAAAGTTTCAGTATTGAATTTGAAATTATTAAAATTGGTAGATTTTTATATACGACACTAACTTTCAGAAACCCTACGCTGTAAAATTATTCATGAAAATTTACAAATGTAATGTTTTAAAATTTCACTGACATTATAAAATGGTAAAATCAAAAGAGACATTTGCTGATTTTTTTTTATGCTTAGTTATTTAAATATTTATGCTTAGTTTTCAATTTATTTTTCAGTGATAATTAAACTACTGAGGTTTCAGGATAACAAGTCTAAATATTAATAATTGTGTACTATTCAAAAGTATTGGAAAAATGATGAAATGTTACAAGAACATTAAAAAAATGATAGTTTGAATCTTTAATTATTTCATTATTATTCTGTTTTCTAATAAAATTGATTCAAGGCTGAAAAATTGTATCTTTAAAATTCTGTAAAAGGTATGTAAGTTGACTAAACTTCTTTTTTTTTTTAAATCAATGAAAAAGTTTCTACTAATCTTAACCATAGTTTAATAAAGTGAAATGTTTCAATAATGTGTTAAAAATTAATGTGTTCAATAATGTGTTATTTTGTTTTAAAAAAGCAAGATAAGGAAAGCTAAATGTAGCCTGTAGATATATGCTGTTAATGAATAAAGAATAGTAAATTATATATATAAATATTATAATAATTTGCTGTTCTGTATTCATTCATTATTTACAATTTATTTTCCGAATAAATTACAGTTACAGGAAAAGAAATGATTAATACTAAATTTAAAATTAGCTTAATAGTAATTGACATGCTTATATGTCTTTGATAAAAAACTAATTGGTGAATTGCCTCTAATTTTATTAGCGAAATTTAATTATCTCTAGAATTACGGTCATTTTGACCCAAAACCCATTTTAATTGAATTTAACTATTTCTTTATTTTTCTTATTAATAACTTTGAATTTTTCTTCCATTCCTAATAACTTATAAATATTATGTAAATTTATTTTTGTTCATTTTAATTATTTTTGCCAGCATTATTCTGTATACTTACAACTCTACACTCTATGACCCCCAAAATTTATTTTTTATACTATTTGTGTGGTTTTCTTATCAATTTCCATATGCTGAAAGAAAAATGTGTAGTTATGGAGATGGGATTTGCGTATTTTACAGAAGCAGAAATGAACCGGGAATGATGCTTTTCGATGGGAACAGATGTACTTGCTTCATTTCATTTTGAATAATTTCAGTGTTCTGACCTGAGTATTTTGTCATTTAAAAGCATTGGTAGAAAATATCTAATAAAATAGGACATGCTGAAAACTTTTTAAAGTCTTTGTAATGATAATTCCGGAAATAGATGAATTTATTACCAAAAATATATCCGGTTTATTGAACGAAGGATCATTTCTAATATTGCAAGAGAATCTGATATTGATTTTACTTACAAAGTAACAAATGGAAATAAAATTTAGATTAAGAAAATATTTCATTGTCAACTTCTAGTACAGTTTCCAAAAGTGACATTAGCAATGGTATTCAAACTAGAAAAAATAGACCAGGAAGGCCAAATAAAACTTAAGAACAAAGAAGACATATCCAAATTTTGGAAAATGAAAGGGAAGAAGAAATAGCAAAGAATGGTTTTGTTTGGAAAATAGGAAATATTATGTTATTTACTACTGGGAGACTTCCCAGCAAAACATCTTAGAAGTAGTTGGACTAAGTATATAAAGAGGAAAACTGTTAATGACTGCAAAAGTAGTATATGGAGATTGTTTAACAATGAAAAAATATTGCCCATAAGTTATCATAGAATCCAAATTGGGGCTTTTCACTCGATGAGTTTGATGCTTTCATTTCACTGTTGTTTACTCATACAACTTGGGCTGCAAAAGGATTATCTGTTTTGAGCTTATGATCAAAATCCTGGAGCCCAACATTCTTCACTTCCCTTATAATGAGGTGGGGTGGGGGGAGGAGGATCCATATCCAAAATTTTGTATCAGTGAAATATAAAGAGTTGATGCTTTGACCAGATTATGTGAAAAACTCAATCCAAATTCAACTCTTCATTCAGATGTTGGTCAGTGCAAGGTTTTTCTTCTTCTCCATTTTTTGTTGTTTTTTTTTACTTCTTTGTCTTTTCTTTTCTTTCAACATTCTCGATTTGGCTGCGATAAATCTTCTGATAGTTTACAAAGAGACAGCTAGAATGAAAAAATCAGCTGCCAGGATTTTATTTTGAACATAACTGAGGAGCTTTGAAAGATGTATATTTCATCAATTTTTTCCAAATCCAGAAAAAATTTATGCTTATTGGACCTTTTTCCATAAATGTAAATAACACTAAATAAATATATACAAGAGCAACAAAACTGGACATTTGTTATAATTGTAAAAAAATATATTTGTGGAACTTGTTTAGCTAAAATTAAGAAGCTATCTGCATACACTGCCAAACCAAGAAATCAAGTAATTCATTTATATAGTTTTTAATAAACTTATTTCAACGTGTAAGCCATTGTGAAACAATTTATAAAATGTTAGCAAATTTAGAAACAACTAGTATAATTTTTGATTATTTAAGCTTCTTTTTTATATTTGCTTACTTTCTATTTACATCATTTGAATATTTAAATGTATATATAGAATAGTTTTTGATGATTTTTAGCTCTTTTATATGTTTAATTGTATTTATTTACAAATAAAGTCTATAAACTTTTAGTTTTCATGATATTGACAAAAAGCATGATTTTGTAATTGGGACAAGAGATTAAAATAACCACTGATATTAGTTTTAGGTATATCAAAAATGCTGTAATACTAGTGTTAATTGTGTTTGATACACTGGTTGAAAGTTATTGCTCTTTATTCAAAATATTGAAATTCCTCCTTTTGAAAGTTCGATATGTATTTAAAGAACACACCTTAGATTTGAACTCATTAACTTTCTTACAACTTACCAGACTTTATATTTGAATTTATTAATTTTTAATGCCTACCCTTTTGTAGTTTATAATGTTCAATAATATAATATAAATTCAAATTCATGTGTTGATATTTTTGTTGATAAATGATATTCTCTATATATATGATATTGTCATTTAACTCAAAGTTGAATAAAAATCCTTATAGGGTAAAATTAAATAATGTAATTTTGATCAATCCAATCATTTTATCTTAAATGGTGCATCATTTCCCCTGTGTCTTCCTATTTGCAGAATTATTTTTAATTTTATGTAAGGTAAGGTAAGCAATTATTTAATTTATTGTTTAAGAAATTTTTGTTAGAAAGGTGAATTTTCATAATGAAAAGATCATAAGCATTTTTTTTTTGTATCTTTATATTTAATATTAACTAGGGAAGATGGCTTTCACGATGAAACAAAATATAGGATATTGATTATAATGTACCTAAGTAAATGAATATCAAATACCTTAATTTGGTTAAGTATAAAAAAAATTTTCAATTTCAAATGAAAGTCTTTTTTTTTCCCTTGTTCTGAAAATTTGGGATAATTAAAAATATTTTTAGACTCTTTTTTAATAATTTTAATCTGATAAAAACTGTATTTCTATTCATACTGTATAAAACTATATACATATTTAAAGTATTGCTTACTATTTTTTTAGAGTTTATTTATAAAATTTGTCTCACTCTGTCTATATCTCTGTCTATCTGGTGAATGCCTATCATAAATCATATGTATCTATTATTAATCATATAAATCATATCAAATATCTGTAAACTACAAGCTGTGTGTGACATAATTGACACACCCCTCATCATCCGGGTATTCTAAAAAAGCTATTTTCACCTTCGGAATGCTCTTTCCCACACTGTGTTGGTGAAGTTCGTAGTAAGAATCAAATGTTTAATTTCTTTAATTAAAATGTAAATAAAATTATTTTTCTAAACATCTCAATAATTGGAGTCACAACAAATACATGCAAGCCTAATTATGGCACTTACATGGAGACAAAATTAGTCTGAATTTGTTAATTACCCTTTGAAAACAATTCACATGTTCAGATTGTTTTCATACTTACTTTAGCAGAAAATTTGAGACAGTGCTATTTTTTTTCTAGTTTTATAATATGAAAAATTGAGTGTAGGTCAAACAGTTTCAATTATAAATTTAAATGGTTGAAAATGAGAAATGAATCAATTATAAGAAGATCCACTCAATGAATAAAATAAAAAGAAAAATGTAGATTTTTTTTTTTTTTTTTTTTTTTTTGTATATGGATTAGTTTCTGAACTACAGGAACTTTGTTGTAGGCTATGACAAGACTCTTCTTTCTGCATAACATGTTTCTGAAAAAAAGGAAATTAATTTAGATGAAAAATATATAGTGCCATGGTAAAATAAATTGTTTTGGAAAAATCTATTTAATCTGCCAAAAATATTGATGAATTTACTAACTATTCAATGAGCAATGTAAACCTCTTTGGAAATGTTTTTTTTAATCAAAACTAATCAAGAGGTAAACTTCTTAGAAATCAATCATTTCCTTATTGAGGAAATTTTAAATGACATATGGGATTAATGTAAATAATTTTGATTTTTAAACTTTTTTAGAATTTGTATTTTTTTATTATTATATCATCTCTTATCTACTGGAAAATTTTAATTTTAGAAATTGAGAATTTAGTTTTTAGTAATTGATGAAAAATTAATATTAACAGTTCATGTATTTGAAAGAATTTCAATATACTTTTAATAATGAATGTATTTATGATCAATTATTAACAGCAAAAATGCATATAAATATGTGATGAGCAATTAAAGGGAGCTTTGATTACTCTTGACTCTTGGGGACTATGAGTGGTGCAAGTAAGGGATTGTAACTGCCTAATATGCTTTTATAAAGTTTGTCAGTAACAATTTCTTTCTTTTCTTTCAGAGTAAGAAGCAGAGAATAATTGGTTTCATGGGATGCATCCTAATGGGTTTCTTCTGCTTTACTCTGGTGAATAATTGTTTATATTAGTTTGTGCAATATATCAATCAATTTCAGTTGTTTTCTTTTGTTTTATATTTTATATGATTCTTTTGCTAATCTAACTATTAAAGATTAAATTTTAAAAGCACTAATATGATTAAAAAGAATTAATTTAATATCCTGAATTATATGATTATAGTTGAAAGTAATAATATTAATTAGAAGATTGCCCTTATGATAAATGTTATTTTCAGTAGTATAGTGAAATTTTATAAAATAATTATTTTATCATCACTTGTATATATATTGTTGAACTCTTCCTTTTAACATTTTTTTAATACCAAAACAAACTGTTGAATACTAATTAATGCTCTTGAATCTGTGGCAAACTGTGGTTATTATACTTTTTTATAATATTGTTTCAACAAAGTAAACATATTATATACATTTTGAATTATTTTTCTGAAAGTTGGCTGAATGTTGTATTCCATTCAATTTAGAACTTTCTCTTTATAACCATTTATGTTAAATTTTGCAGGCGGGTCTATATACACCTGTTTTATTTCTAAAAGCAAGAAAGTTTTGCCTTCTGTATTCAATGGGAAGTCTTTTTATTATTGGAAGGTAAAGTTTTGTATTTACAAAATTTCAGACTTTTAATAAATTAATTTTTTGCTGAATTGGAGTGTGTTTATTAGATTTTAATATTTACATGATTTTATTTAAAATAAATGCTTATTATTTCATATTAAATTCCATTCAGTATCAGAACTAATTTCATTACTTTTAACTGTTAATTCTGTTTAATATTTTAGCAGACACCATGATCTATTTTAAGAATGTTGTTTTCCACATTTAGAGAGTCTAAAATTTTTTTGGAAATTTATAGATTCTGTATGTGTGTGTGTATATATATATATATATATATATATATATATATATATAATATAGATTTAAATATTTATGATGTTATAAAATCTGATTTTGGTGCTAGGGCAGAAAGTTAAGTGATTGAGTTCAGAAACTTATGCTTTATTGGTCATGCATTACAGGTGAAATAAGTTATAAATGCAGCATTTTAATAAAACTGATTTGATTGCTCTATGTAAATTTGCGTTATAATATATTTACTTATTTTAATTTTTTATGTCAATATAATACCAAACATGAATTTATATTAATGTTAGGAATTATTTTTGTCTAATTATTAAATACATTTGAAATGCGTTATTGTTTCAGTTGTGATATTTAAACTTTGATCTAATTTAATGATCAGTAATTTTGTAATTTTTATATCTTTTGTTTTATTTTCATATATAATGTAAGAAAAATTTAGTTATGATAAATGCCATGATATTACGTGGTAAATTATTATAGTCAGCATGTGAATATGATTCGTAAAAATGTGTGAATATGTTGGAAGCCAACAATTGTAAAATGATTAATTTTTTAGGAACTATAAGTCAACCAGTGTTCCAGATTTAGTGTGAAGTATTTTTTTTTAAATGATTGGGGTATTGCATATTTGTGCATTTACATTCTAGAATTCCTAATTCTCTATAAAATTAATTTGTTTTTTATAATTACTGTAAAAATTGCAAGAATCAAAAAGATCAAAGAAAATATCTGAATATAGAATTTTAAACAATTGTTGAATGGTGAATGGAAAATATTATTTAAAATACATAATATTTTTATAAACAATATGTAGGTAGCTATTGTAATTTTGTTAAATATTATACAGAATTCCGTTTAATATTTTAGTAATAATATTTTTATAATTATTCTCTCTTTTTATCATTATTTTTCATGTATCATTTTTAAATTAGTATAGCATTTTTTTTTTTTTTTTTTTTGTAAAATTTGCTTAAAAAGGCATTTTTGTAGCTCCTTATTACAATATTTATACCTAATTTTTTATTTCAGTTTTTCGATACTTTGGGGTCCATGTAATCATATCAAACATTTATTTTCATATGAAAGATTGCCATTCACTGCAATATATTTTGGAACTATGTTTTTAACCTTATATTCAGCTTTATGGGTAAGGCATTCTTTTATCACATATTGAAAAAAATAAACAATCTGCATTTTTATTATTTTATAAGAAAAAGGCTTATTTTCTAATATTTGATGACTTAGATTTTTTAGTTTTTTGTGAATAAATAGAAATTAAATATTGTGTATATATTTGCTTCCCCTCTTTTTAAACACGTTTTATTAATGTAGAATAGAACTATTCTTTTCCCTCATATTTCTATATTCTCTTTTTTCTCATATTTCTAAGCAAATTTATGCTTAGGGTTTTTTTTTTTTTTTTTAATACAGGTTGTCAGGGGGTTCTTTTTTTGGGGGGGGGGGGCATTATAAAAAGCTTTTCTTTTCTTTTAGACATATTTTATTGATTTATTATATTTTACTGTTTTTGATGTAGATTAAAAATATTTATTGACAGATTCATGCTTTTTTTATTATATTGTTTGTATTTTTTAGTTCAAAAATTTAAAAAGTGAGGAATTCAATTTGTGCATACATTATTGTAAATTATTCTACTAAGCTTATCAATTTTATTATTAACTTTGTGCAGTACCAACAAAAATAACAGTATTTTAAAATATAATAAGAATTTCGTAGCTTAATTTTTAAATTTTCTAATTTTACATAATTATCAATAATGAATCACAACATTCTCCATGACTTATTACATTGATTCACCATCCTCCCTCTTTTTGTAGATATTTGTGTATTAATCACATGAATGAAAAAAAAATTTAAAATCAAGATTCTATAGTATTTTATTTTTGGCCATTTTTTTGTCGTGATTAATTGCTGGCATGTGGTTAATGCACAGAAACTATATTGGTTATCCTTAAAGTAGGAAAGAATTATAGCTGAAAAAAGTACTTAGTGTAGGAAAAACTTTTTATCTTTGTTCTATTTTCACTGTGTTTTTTTACAAATAGCTGTATTTTTGTAAAAAGTTTTCTCCTACTTTCATTCCTTGTTTATTTGGACATTTAAATTTTATGCACTTGTTTTACATATTAGCTATATGTATGTTTTTCTTGATTTGAGAAAAAAAAATTTAAGTAAATTATTTCCTCACTATCGGAACAGTTCTAGGTTTTCTTATGTTGATATTTATTAATATTGTTTGTATTTAGAATATTTTCTAAGTGTTCTTAATATTTAAAAATTAATTTAACTGTAATTTTAACTTTCTTTAAGCTATTAAATAATCGAATGATCTAGCATGGGTAAAATGTTAATTCTGTATTGATGTTCTTTATTTTTTTTCATTGCAGATGAAAAATACAATTCTCACTTCTATTTTTGCCATTGCTCAAGTTATTGCATTACTCTGGTAAATATTTTCTTAATTTTATAAGTGTTACTGAGGCTTGCCAATATTTTTTTATGTCAACTAGGGGAAGGTGGTTAAGATATTTTAAAAATTAATAAAAGTCATTTAATTAAGTTTATATTTAGCTTAATTTAAGCTAATTATGCAAAATATTTTTAGTATATACAAAGAATTTAACATTTTGCACTATTGCATTTTTTTAAAAAAAGGCTTGTTTGAATATGTGTGTGTACCTTTGTCTAAAATTATTTTTCAATTTTTGAAATTTCCACCTTTATTTTCACATAGTAGTTTATGAAATGAATTAATACAAAGATTTGAACAGGCTATACAGTCACGTGAAAACATCAGATCAGTAAAAGTGAAGGAGCAGCCAAATTTTAAAGCAAAGGCATATTGCCTGTGCTCTTTTTTAATATTAACTTTGTGATATATCCATTGTTGCACAGAATGGAAATACTTTCATGCATGATATTTTAATCTAAATATCAATTTTATATAAATAACTGTATTATATCACAGTGTTTGATTGTCTGTCCTTGGTCTCTTGTAATCTCCTCAAATTGTTTATCAGTTCTTTCTTGTAGTTTTTTTTAGGTGCTGTTAAATAATTATCTGAAACCAATATGAAAAAAAGATCCCAAAAATATAAAGCAAAAATTTCAAAAAAAAAATGTAGATTAGATTTAATCGTGAATGTATTTGAAAATCACTTATGTTAAATTTTAAAATAATTAATAAAAAAATGGGAAAACAAATCACAGAAGGAATTGAGTACACTGAAATTTTTTTATGGTTGTATTTATGTATTTATTATAAAATAATTTACTTCAAAGTTATGACATAACATAACACCATCCTGTGGCCCGGTGCCTGTAACACTAAGTTATCTAATCAATTGGATGAGCACAATATGGAAAGAAGGGGAAAATAAATAAAAGAAAAATATGGAATAATAGTCCGTCTGGATCCTGTGTTTTGATTTCCTTCGTGAGAACTGCATTTCTGAATGAATAATTTAATTGATTTTGACAAGTGGCATTTTGGTCTCGGTTATTATATAGTCTTGAAGAGGTCTTGGTATTTATGAATATGATTTATTATGAAGTGGATCTTGCTGCATGAAAGGGCAAAGTTATGACAAAAAGAAAAATGACCAAAGTTATGACAGAAAAATGACAAAATTTCAATTAATTTGTAATCAATATTTAATTTATTTTTGCACTTTGAAAAATTGATGGCATTCTTTCTCTTGTCCTACAAAATAACTATGCAAAGTTTGGTTAAAATCAGAAATGTATATACATATATATAGCTGCAGTGTCTTTTATCTGTATGAAGATATATGTAGATCATAAATTGAGCTCATTTAATTATTTTTCATCTGTCTTGCAGAAAGCATTTAAAGAAATATTTAGAATTTATGATAGTTCCCAAGACTGCTGTCTTGAAGTTAAAGATGCAGCTTAAAACACTAGCAGCTCTTACAAATCCTTAATATTTTAGACAGACATTAATTTAAATACTATTTGTTTTTATGTGATCTGTTTTATTTGTAACTAATACAAAAGTCAAATTATAAAAAAATAATTTATTAGTTTGGGAGAGAGAAAATTTTGTATAATAAAAATCATTTTTAGGAACGATTTAATTGATTAATTGATTTTTTTAATTGAGAATTTGTCTAAGGGAATGTATCAAACTGATTTTATTTTCTCATATGGTTGCATTCTATTGATTTTTTTAAATGCATGGCTTCAGTTGTTTTTTTTTTTTTTCAATTTATTTTAATGATATTCATAATGATTCTTGGTTTTTATCTTTTCTGCTACTGATAGAATATAAATATCTGTAAAATGGTACATGTCAAGTATGTCTTTTTTAGTTTATTCCATTTGTAAGGGATAAAAAAAAAATTACATATTGAAAACTGTACACGAATTATTAATTATTAATGAAAATGATCTTGGATAACTTGTAAAACCAGATTATATTTTCAGATGCTTTTTTTTTCTTTTCTCTGTCATTAAAAATAAATTACCATTAAATTATGCAATTTAATAATAATATTAACACATCACTATTAAAAAAAAACTGCATTTCTCATCAAACCTGAAAGTATCTGTTAATATATTGACATTCTAAGATGCTATTATTTTTAATAGTGAAATTTTTTTTTCTAAATTAGTGTGCCAAATAAGCAATAAATGCATTTTTTTTTTGTAGGTATGTGATCAGTTATATTCCAGGAGGTCAAACTGGCTTGAAATTTTTTACTAGAATATGCACTTCTGCAGTCACAAGAACATCAAGTAGAATATTGCCTGTGTAAAATAATGGCTTCTCATTTCTCTTGTTAGCTATTCCAAAGATTTTTTTTTCTTTTGTAATTATCCTGTAGATGTATAAGCTTCTCAAAGTCAGAAAATTTGTTTATTTGTTACATAATAAATATTTAACTTTTATAATGTAACAAATAACTATTTAATAAATATTTAGGCTAAAATTTATGATAATTTGTAATTGATTTTTAATTTTTTTTGTTCTGAGAATTAATTAATGAAAATTATTTTCTTATACATCTCTTGAATTATAAAATGCTTTTCTATCTTAACCTCAACATGCCATTGATTATAGCTATTTGGCTACAGTATTTTTAAATAAAAGATGATGTGCAATTTTTATAGCAATGCTACATTATTTTTGTATTTTTATAGTTGGCATTGAATTTTGAATTTTTTTTTTACTTTGTTTAACTTATTGAATTCTTATGTTTTAAATTATTTTATTTTCTCTGTGAAATTAGCATTTCTTTTATTACAGGGAATTGTGAGAATTCAAAGATTCATACATAATGCAATGCATTTTTGATTAACTCTAGAATGATCAAAGATCGACCTGACCTTTTGACATCTAATATTCTAGTGTTAAATTAGTCTGAATGAATTTTAAAAAACGGCAACTTAATATTTTATAGCTTTCCATATTTTGTTTAATCAAAGTTTGTATTCGCATAAACAGAATATTCTAATATTTTTTGATTGCCATATTTTAAGAAATGAAATTTTAAGTGTTTTACTAGAATCCATTTGTTAAAGCATCCGTATTTTTATGCAGATCTCTCTTGTGCAAATTGTTTGCATTTCTACCTTTGTAGTTGATCAAATTATAAAACATGAGCAGCTGTACATTATTTGCTTGAATCAAATGGCAAATTATTGCTATTTTTTATTATTTTTAATATTAATGTTGTTAACAAGACTGTAAAACAGTTAAATTATATTTTCATATTATGTATTACTACAATATTACTTAAAAAGTCATTAAATATTCCTTTTCCTCATGTTCGAACAAAACAGTGATAATTTGTTAAACTTCATAAATTGTTTTGTTATATGACTCCTAGAAAAATATAATTTTCTTGTATATTTAATGTCCTTTTGTGATAAAATTTATTTATTTATTTGCATTTATTGTTTATTTATGAATAAATAATGATGAAAAATATCTGATAATATTGCAATTATTTTTTAATTAATTTGAAACTTGTGAGATAACAAAAGAACATAACATTCATTTGCGCAACAAAATTATATAACTAGCAAGCATACCTTAAAAGTTGGAGAGTTATTTATAAAATGGCAATATTTGATAGATGATGAAATTTCAATTTATTGAATATTAATATAACTAAATAATTAAAATTATTTATAAAGAAGAGAAACAGTTAACATTATGTAAATGAACCAACAATATCACTTGTTAAGCATAGATATTTGATATTCTGTTTTTAGCATGCTATTTTATCAGTTGATTTCTATTTTTAACATGTATGGTTAACTGTGATTATTTTGTATACATTTATGAGCCTTGCAAAGGCTACTTGACTGATAGAAAATAAAATATCAGTCTCTTAAGTTCTCTCATTTTTGTCATTGGCAGTTTTAGTTGAGAAATGGCTAAATATTATCCTAGTTATGACTATGAATGTTTTTATATTTTCAGCAGGTATTAAAGCTTATAATAATTATTCCTCTAACTGTAGTAGAATCAAACACAAAAGCGTACCTACAAAATATGGTGCCCAGGAACAAAGTGAAAAGTGCCCTCTCTCTTATTCTTTGAAACTGCAATCTGCATATTTTACTTTTATGTGAACTTTATGCCAAGTGTTATTAAGCTTAAGATAATTTAGTTATATAATCATTCACATTTTTTTAAAGTAAAAAAATCATATGAAAATTTTAATGTTTGAGAAAATGTGAATCAAGAATTTCATTACTTTTGTGCCTAAACAATTTAAATGCATACAAAGCCCTGAACTCAGTTTTTTTTAAAAAAATCCAGAAAAATGGATAATAATGGGAAAAAAACTGTATACACTGCATTTTTATCAAATAAATCAAGAGGTTGTCATTTTTTTTTCTGTTTTCGTAGGAAATAGAAATAATACTTTATTCCCATTTAACAAATTTTAAAAGACTTGGATATCCAGGCAGTACAATAATATAGACTATTCCATTTTATCTGCATATTTAATGGGTTAAACCCTGCTTAGTGAATCGATATCCTTCATTTTACTCCTTCAGATACCAAAATGTAAAGAAAAGTGTTATAATTATCAAAAAAGGAAGCGAGATTGACGAATTTTTAAGTTTCAAAAACATATTTTTGCATTTGTATTCATCTAGCTATCTGTGAACATGATAATTCAAAACCACTTTGATCTAGACATGAAGTTTGGTAGATGACCTTTATGCCAAGTTCTTAGATTGCTTTCAAATTTTGAATGAAATCGTTCAGAAAAATTCCGCCTTTCTGGCTGTACAGGTACAATTGTACTCAATAACTACAAAACATAAAAAAACTAGATTGTTAAAATTTGGTTCCATAGGTTTAGTATCTTAAATGTAGATTCCTTATAAAAAGTTGAACTAAATGTATCAAACTGTTGACCGTCTGTTGGTCTGTACTTCCTCAATCATGAAAATGCGGTAATTCTAAAAACTGCAGTGACTTAAATAAATGAAATTTAACGTTACAGGCTCTGTACCAAATTTTGGATTCGAACATCAACTTAGAATTCGCACATTCCATTTTATCAGGTTTAGTTTAGTTTAGTTTAGTTTAGTTATATTAACGTCCTGTTTGAAGCAACACTAGGGCTATTTTGGGACGGACCTCGTAATTTTGAACCACGGTCAGATGACGAGGACGACACCTGAGCTGGCACCCCCCTCTCCACACCACACCACACCAGCGGGAGGACGTTTGGTCAGGACGGATTTAACGTGCAACAGACCCCCTTACACGACGGTTCTTCGGTGGAATAGGGTCTCGAACCTGAAACCCTCCGGTTCCGAAGCCGAGACCTTACCACCAGGCCACCGCGGCCTTCCCATTTTATCAGGAGATTCGTTCTTCAGAAGTGTCAGGGCAAAATTCTGCCAATGATCGAGCAGAAGAAACTCCATTTGGAAATCCCACAGGACACTGGAAATTGTAGGCACTCATTCTAACTCCCTCAGCACTGATCATTGGTGTTAAATTCCGGGTTTACGGATACGACCCAGAAACAATGTTATAGTTATCACAATGTAAGTATCCAAGCCCTCATGATAATGAAAAAAAAATAAAAAGGCAGGTTTACAGCAATGTCAAAGTCATGCCTATCATCTTTAACTCCAGTGGTGTGATTCGTCGTAGGTATGAACTATTTGGCACAATCATCGCCAAGAAGTACTCTCAAGAAACCCTGGATTGCCTCCGTGGTATTAAAACGCAATGCTCATCTTTTTGGGCAATTGGCAAATCCATTGTAATAACTCATCTGCTCATTCTTATTTGACGCTGAGTTTTTTTTTTTTTTTTTTTTTTACAAAACACAAGATACCAGTGCTTTGTTTGGTTTTCCGACATGATTTCGTGTGATGTCTGGCTTTTCCTCTAGCTAAAATCTGATCGGAAGGTATATCGTATAAAATGCTACGGATAAACTACGCGGGCATCTAAAACAGATTCCAGCGCTGGTCCCGACAACATCAGAATCATTGAGAAAAGTGCATAACAGCAAAGGAGTCCATGGTGACCTGATGGTAAGGTCTCGGCTTCGAAATCCGATTCCAACGAAGAACCGTCTTGTAAATGGGTCTGGACCACGTTAAATAGTCGGGGCTAAACGTGCTCGCGCTGGTGTGGTGTGATGCGGAAGTTAGAAATGGGTTAGACTCGGGTGTCATCGTCATCTGACCACGGTTCAAAATTATGATGTCCGTCCCAAAATAGCCCTAGTGTTGCTTTAAAACGGAACGCTAATATAATTGAACTGAACCGGAGGAGATTATGAAGAAAAGTTTTATAAAATTTGTATACTATACTAATATAAATATTTTTATAAGTAAATGTCGTATGACTTTTGGGCAGACCTTGTATATTAAATCCATATATTTTTCTCAAGTCGAATAATTTTAGATCAATTAAAAAAAAATTTATTTTGGATAATTATATCTTGTTTTTTGTATTGTTTTAAAAGATGCATGCAATTGTTTGCCGAGGGAGTGTCGACTTAATAATTCTGAGGATTTGTAATATATCAATGAAAATTCAAGAGGAGATCGAAACAGTCTTATGGCATTTGTAAGGTCTGGTCGGGTGTTGAGTTTGAGACTCGATTCCACCAAACATCGGGTGTGATGTACAATCAATCCATCGGGGCGAAACATCCTACATTGTGGGGTTTTGTGAAAATTAGGCCTTATTAAAAAATCATTGCTAGCACGATTTTTCAGGATGCTTACAGTATGAGCTTTATTCTCAAAACAAGTCCTAGTTAAGACTAGTAGATACATGAACGCAATACTTATTGCCCAATGACCGATCAAAATGCGGTTAACCCTTAACTGGGAAAGTGCGGTCTGTGTGACCGCTAGCGATGGATTTTATGTCACCCCTATTTTATTTTTAGCTCAATTGAATGGATTTACCCTGTAGCTTCCTGTTTTGTGACCTTCAATACACGTGCACTTTTTCAACTGATTTCAACGGGTGCTTTTTAAAATAATTCAGTTATTTCTTTAAGCGCGGTCTCTAAGATCGCACCTCCCTGTTAGTGGCCCAGTGATAAACAAGGCTTAGCAGATGGCGCTAACACTTGGGCCCCGAAATATCACTCAATTTACTGATCCTATTATGAAGCAGTGTTCCAGACACTTTTAAATGAAGCAGAACGTGATTTGAGTGATAAGGATAATTGTACAGAAGAGTTTTTCGATGAAAGTTCGCATTCAACTGATTTTGATATGTATGTACAAACATAATTAATTTTTCTAGTGATAATGTATTTCGAAAAAATTATAAAATATATTAATATACCAAAAGATATATATACAGAATTTATAGGTTAATTTTTATACTAGTTCTTAACATGTATGTTTAAAATGCCCTAGAAAACCATGCTATGAATGTCACACAAGCCGATTAAAAAAGGTCCAATTTTACCTATTGTCATTTTTTTTTATTTTTCATATAATTATTGAATTTTACGTTACATTGTCTTCTATATATCTTCATATACTATAAAAATAAATATGATTTAAAAAGTAAAACGTAATATGCTTTTTCAAAAATATTATTTATTGTAACATGTAATTTGACAAGAAAATGTATGTTCCAACGCATTTACTTTTTTCAATGATAATATATTTTGAAAAATTTCTAAAACATATCTATATATAAAGAAAAATATCTGCATAATATATTGGCAGTTTTTCATACTAATACATTCATTTGAAAATTTAATTTGAGTGTAAATGAAATGCGGTCTCGTAGACCGCACCTCCCCTGTTAATTCCTAAAATTTCACCTCCCCAGTTAAGGGTTAAAATGCGTAGTACATTTTTGATAAATAACAGAGACAGATGATTCTAAATAGAATTTTCAGTGTTCGATATATTCAAAAGGAATTAACATATTGATCCTTGGGAAAGATGAATTGAAAAAGCTATTTGCAAAAAGAAGAAATCGGATCTTCGAATGACCCTAAGTGCGCTAGTAAGAATATGCTGATTTTAGAACAATAATTTAGTGGACGATAGAAATTTGAGTTAAATCGTACCAAGTAAGGAACCTCTCTTTCTTGTGTTGAGGTGGTGGTGGAAGGGAGGGACTGCGAATGGATTTTGATAAAACATATTCAAACATTTTCCCTTGTAAAAATCCCTTTTAAACACATCGAAAGGAGAATACGAATCTTCACAACAGTGGATAGATGATTTTCTTCAGCTGTATGAATTGAAATTTATTATGAATGTCATCAGCTGTATGAATGAAATTTATATTTGCATATGCAAATATAAATTTTGAATTTAAAAAACAGCATTAAACATCCTATGAAAAGCCTTAACCCATATTTTGGAAGGAAAAAAAAATATTATTGGTCTTACTTTTAGAGAAACGAGGTATTTATTGCAGTTTAGTGAGTTGGCTGCTAATCCAGCTGCTTTCTCTATTGGTGTCAATGAATTGATCGGATGATGCATTTGACGTAACTTCAAAATAGAGCGTTAAAATAATGAGTACTGAAATTCCAATGAAGATTCGTCGAAGTGTATGTTAAATATGCTGTTACAAGTCAAAGGTTCTAGCAATAATCTATTTCGGAAGCTCTGATAGTAAGTACCTCTTAATTTGATCATACCTTAAATATACGAGGTCCGCACTGAGATAGTCTTGGTGTGGCTACCAAAGGGTTTATATTGCCAAGTTTATTACGGAGTATGTATTCATCTTTTTCAACGACATTGTAAAAGATGCACGTAATTCGATGAGAGCCAGTTTTCAAATTGCTAATGAACTTCACAGACGATCGTTGAATTACACAATCATGGAACAATACTGTTTTATTATTATTGTTATTTACGTAATAATGTTTTGAATCGACATAAAATAATATCTAAAATCGAGAAAGTGAATTATAATATCTGAAAAACAAGAGACAAAGAATAAATAAAAATTGAAATCTTATGCCGCAAATTTCAAATTATCACGCGAGAACAATTTTATTTCACAATATGAGTTTTGAGAGCAAAAATTGAATGTTTAAATCATCGCTCCTTCCATGAAATGCATTTGAAAGATTGAAATCATTTTTTAAAAAAAGATATTGAATTTCGTACCATAATCAATCTGCAAAGTTTTTTTTTAATATAACTGTTATAGGGTTTTGATTCAGAAATTGATCGGACATATTCGAGATTTGGTATATTTTCACATATTTATGATCCTGATCAGAAAAAAAAAAATTCCTACAATTTATGAGTTCCAAGAAATCATACTCTTTATTATTCTGCCTACGTATTTTAAGCCCCCCCCCTCCAATCCAAAACAACATCATGTTCTCATATCATAAGGAAAAAAATATCAATTGTGATAAACAACTTTTGGTGCAAAGATGACAGCGGGTGAATTAAGAAATAAGAAGAACATGTATCTATTTAATTGATTATAGTTTCATAATGCATTCGATGCGCCTTTTTTCTGATCTTATTTATGGGATATTAAATTCAGAATATTAATATTTTCTGATATAAGAATAATATATAATAAAAAGGACCATATTTTTTGTTCTATAACTCATAAAGCAACGGAAAGTTCGACACCTTTTCTTCCTCAAATGCAGTAATATTTCACGCAGTTAAAAATATTTTTTTCATTTTTTCATCCTCTTTTTTTTGCTGACTTCTGTATTCATTATCTTCTTAGTGTTTCATAGTTCTGCTTCAAAATTTATCGAAACACCAAACAATATTCAAAAAAAGTATTTTTTTATTTTCTAGTTTATTCTAAACAATTTATCAGCTAACAGATGCAAAGCTTGTTGTGGGAGAATGAACATACTTTGAAATATGGAAGGTCTTATCGTCGTCATCAAGATATTTGTACTAAGTACATAAAATATCAGCAATAGATTATCGATTTTTCAATAAGTTCATCTTATACAATAAATAAAGATGTTTAGAAACACAATTCAAACAAAGCTTAACTTCTTATCATTTGATCTCTTTTTAAATGCTTTTAATCACAAAAATAAATTGGCATGTACTTATTTTGACCTTGAACCAAAAGGGTATCTATCATCTGTTCTAGAATTGGCACGGAAGCGTGTTGAAGCAGTTTGAGTGTTTCAATTCACACTTGTTTATATCAACTAAAGATCGCCAAACGGAACGTCACTTCCTTTCAACTGAAACTACAAAATCGTGCATCAGATGCGAATTAGCAATGATTCGTCGTTTGTTGATGCACTATGGCGGTTCATTTTGTGGCTTTCCTTCTACTGTTTTCGTTTTTAGGGAAGAGTGCCATAAGTTCGCATCATGAACCGCATTTTCAGCCTGGACGAACAACTATTGTTCATCTTTTTGAGTGGAAGTGGAATGATATAGCCGATGAATGCGAGCAATTTCTTGGACCTTTTGGATATGGTGGTGTACAAGTAAGTAAAGTATTAAAAAGAAAGTAATTAACTCTTTTGTTCCCGTAACATAGAATTTAGAATCTCATTTATTCAATACAGTTTCGCTGGCTATATTTTAATAGGTTGAGTTGGATTAATTACTTTGCATTTCAAAAATAGTGAATTAGGCTAGTATAAGGCATTAAAATGACGCTAGAGAATTAAAAATATACTTTTGACAGATAAGTATTGTACTGAAAGAATCGGAAAAAGAAGATGTACATCGGTGACATAACTTTGCAATCTATTATTGCAACTTTGATGAAACGAGTTTGGCAATGCTATCAAATCACGTTGATTACATTAATCACATGTCATCTAACATTCAACAATAGATTGACCTAATTGCATTGACTAAGATGTCCTTTTTTTCTTCTTGCGACACAATATACAAAGATTCTGAAATAAAATTGTTGTGGAGCTTTTCATGTCATCATGAATTAGCTCCTATATTTACAATTGTGTTGTTTCAAATGAATTGAAAAATTTTTTAAGTCAAACAAGTGGGGGATACTTGCATTACTATAGATGGTCAGGATGTTGCCAATTTGTTTACTTTTCCCATCGCCAAACTTAACTACTGTTATTCCTCGCACAGCTCTCTTTGGTAAATCCTGCATGATACAGTATGCGTAGTAAAGTCTTCTTTATGGATATTGATACATGCATTTGTTATGAGATGCATCACTACGAAGTACGAACAAGCAGACGATTTTTACAAAGCAGACGATTTTTTCTGTGGTTTTTTGTCTCTGCTTCTGAAACTATCGTGTACATGTTCTGGAAAAGAATCCTCCTACCAGCACCAAAATTGCTTCGAAAGGCCATTCCATGGAGCACTGATGCAATGTACCTGGGTGTCATCCTGGATAAGCACTTAACTTTAAATTAAAAGTTTATTATCAAAATTTAAAACAACTACAAAGAGCTAAAGTCAGACTTTACCCATTATAAATTTCAAGACAGAATTCTCTCAAAATGACAAGCTTTTTTTTTTTTTTTTTAAATAAAACCACGCTTCAGCCTCTAATCTCATATTCATCGCCTATTTTGGCGACTGCTCTCAAGACTCGTATCACTGCACTTGAAAGATTACAAAATATGACGGTTTGGCAAATCGGTAACATGTTGTGATTTGTTAGGAATAATAACATCCGTAAAGAACTTATCCTTGCAAAACTGCGAGAATTTTACAAGAAATTTTAACAAGATTCTTCGAAAAAAAATAAAAACGACAACATCCTCATTAAAGAAATAGATTCAAAGCTTTCGAAGAACGCCAAGAGATCTCATCATCAGCCTACAATTTCATCATAACTTTACCACACCGACTTGATTCTGGACTGATTTTGAGAAAAAACACCTATATAAAACTCTGCCTTCTTTAACTTTTTTTCTTTTCTTTTTCTGAAATATAGGTTATAATCGGCTTACTATTCTATGAAAAACTTTCACTTAATTAAGCGCAACCACTTATTAAGCCCCTCAATGCCGTACTAATACCCATATCACCTGTTCAGCACGGAGGTTAAGAGCCTTGAGTTCATGAATTCCTTGACATATCCCTCAAATTGGCAAATTCTAAGGCTATATCTCGGCCCTAGGTGACAATAAAAATAGCTTTGAAAAACTAAGAATAAGAAATAGTCTATTACAAATATAAATTAATGAACTGAAATAAACTAAGGAGATAAAAAGGCAAGCATAATTTATTTATCTCTTTAATTTCCTAAATTTCGAACTGGAAATATTTTGAATAAAAATACGAAATTATAAGAATGAATAATGAAAAAAAATAATAACTGAGGAATATAAAGGAAAGAAAGTAGTGGAAATAAGAAATTAAGATAATAATTAGCGAAAAATCAAAGACATCAGAAAAGTAAGCAAAAAATAAAAAAATATATATTACTTACTCTTTATTATCATTTATTAATATTTAGTAGTAAATTTATTTTCTTCAACTATCTGTTTTTCTTTCTAGGAATCGTAAAATAATTCTATTTTGAAACAATCCTGTAATCTTAACCCTTTAAAGGGCCATTTTTTTCTAGTCATATTATGTTAAAATATTTTTAGGCTGGAAATTAGAATAAGAAAAGGAATTCATTTAGCTTATTAGATAAATTTAATTTAATTAATTAATTTGGTTAATTAATAATTAAGTAACAAATCAAGACACATCATTTTGATTGAGATAAAGAACTGAAGCATCTAATATTCTGTCTTTCTAAAAAAATTTGTCAGAACTTATGCCAACCTACATAATTTCATGCAAAGATTGATAAATTTGGTGAGAAGCATACTTCCCACGGCCCTAGAAAGGGTTAACATAATCTTTAGTAATTTCATTTTGCCGAGTAGTTTCCCTTTCGCAACTATTATTTAACTGAAAAAATATTAGTTGCGTATATTCATTGGTATGGCATTGTTTCTAGGAAAACTAAAGAAATATTACATTAAAATGAATTAAACATCTGAATTTTATGAGTTCAGCTTCTCTTTTCTTAAAAAAAGTGAATCATTTTGTAATTCCGTATTGAAAAAGAATGAAATTCTCAGAATCTCCTCTCATTTCATTTATTTCGACAGATCCTGGAAAGATTCTTAGCTGAAGAAAATCTTATGCAATATGCGATTTATCTAAACAAAAAATAAAAAATACCGAAAATGCACTGAACGAATAAAGAATTTTATAATTTTTTCTGGTGATCAGTATTAAGCATCAATTTAATATTACTCATTCAACTGTGAACAAAGAATCTCATTTTCTTTTTTCTGTATTCTACTCTTTCTCTGTCTTAAAAATTAATTTCTTGCATTTCAATT